>CM055265.1:100884420-101130753 GCA_029237695.1 Conchocele bisecta
CAACTCCATCGTATTTTTATTTTGTTCCTACCCTTAGTACCGGTGTATCATGTGTACATGTATTGTATTTTGAAGTATGATTCATTATATTATTTAATTGTGCAGAATTTATTATTATTATTTTTTATGGATTTTGAGCAGCGGTATTATGTTATATTTTATCCAGTACCCTGTCGCCTTAATGTATTTTAGTACAGCTAAGTGTATTTCCGTTTCACATTCTTTAGGGGGAATATTATTAAATTATGGGGACGATATATATTATAAGCAACAGCGGCTAAATCTTTTCTTGCTGATTCATGCGTTGGACAGAAGAAGAAATAGTGGTCCAGTTCTTCTATTTCGTCTTCATCGCACTGACTACAGTTTATATCTATATCAATATTGCTGCCCTGTGGAATACGATTTGCCTTTAAACCATTTCTGCCTAATCTAAGTCGTGTGATTATTCTGTCTGCCCGCCTATCCTTACTGTATAATTTACACGTAACTGGGATTGTGGGAATCATTGATTGCAGTATGTGCCCACCGTGCTTACTTTCATGAATGTTATTCCAACGTGTTTGCCATTTGTATCTTGATTGTTTGCTAATAACAGAATATATTTCTCTATGAGTAGGTAGTGTTAATTCATCAGTGCCTGTCAAATGTGCTGAAGCAGCCGCGCGATCTGCTTCTTCATTACCGGGTATTCCAATATGGGAAGGGACCCAGTTCTATATTTATAAGCTTGCCCTGTTCCACTGTTCTGCTTATTAGTGTCTTAATGTCATGTATTTTGTCGGGTCTCGTTTTAGATGTACCCGAATTAATAGCTTGAACAGAGCTTAATGAATCTGTTATAATTACTGTGTTTTTGTAGTCATTTAGCGTAAGGTTGTATATAAGGGCCTTTTCTATGGCAATAAGCTCTGCTGTAAATACACTTAGAGTGGATGCCAACTTATATTGTTCTATATGATCTAGTTGGGGGTACCACAAAAGCAGCTGATGTTATTCCTAGTTCTGAATGTTTGCTACCGTCCGTGTATATCTGTAGCGTGTCTTTCCAATGGTGGTGAATGTAATCTGTTGCGTTTGTAAGGCTGAGGGCTGGATCCCTATTATTATCTATTATTATTTCTGTAAGGTCAGATCTTGCTGTGATTTCAAATGGGTAATAAGGTATGTATGTGAAGAATGGTTGTATTTTACAGTCATTTAGTCCATATTCTTCTTTTAGGCTTATGGCGTTCATTGCATAACATGTTTTTATTTTATTATTGTTAGATTGATACTTTTTATTCGGTTTACTAGGACCTCTTTTAATTCTTAACATATGTTGTATTTATATGTACGTTTGGGTTGTATTAGTTCGTTAAGTGGTAGGTTAGCACCATGTGGCTGGGTGCGAGCCCAGTATTTTAGTAAATTACATTCACGTCGCAGATCCAGTGGTTGTACAACTGTTTCTACTTCTATTGCTGCGGCTCTAGTTGATTCATAGGCACCCTTTGCTACTTTTAATGCTGCTCTTTGAATTATTTCTAGTTTATTTAGATGACTGGCCGCTGCGTCTTTGTATAACATACAGCCGTAGTCCATTTTAGATAGTATTAATGCTTTATAGAATCGTAGGAGAGACGGTTTGTCTGCTCCATATGATGTACCTGATATAAGTTTCATTAGATTAAGGTCCTTCCTACACCGTTGGACTAGGTCTGTTACATGAGGACCCCAGGTTAATCTGTCGTCTAATATACTACCTAGAAATTTTGCACATTTCTTGTAAGGGATTGATTGGTTGTTCACCACTAGATTTTTTATTCTATAGTACTGTTCTCTTTTATAGGTATACCGCTGCTCCGTATCTTTATAGCACAATGTCCCTCCGTTATGAAATATGACTGCCTCAGTTTTAAGTGGGGAGATTTTAAACCCCCATTTATTTTGCCATATTGTAATTTTATCTAGTGATGTCTGTACAACTCCGAGGGCTACATCTAGATTCGCATGTGCATTCCAGATCGCGCTGTCATCAGCAAATTGTGATAGGTCTTCTGTTTTACGTGTATTCCTTATTACATTGTTTAAGTTCAGTATGCATGTGTCAATCATGATGTTGAATAATATTGGACTAACGACGCTGCCCTGGGGGCAACTATTATCTATGTTTTGGAATTCGGAGTGCTCTAGCTCTTCCTATTCTGACTCTAATTTTCCTGCCCGTAAGAAATTTGTCAAGCCATAACACCATTCTGTTATTTATGCCCTTCTCTATGAGTTGCTCTATTGTTCCTTTTGTCCACATTAGGTCAAAGGCTTTCTCTAGGTCTAAGAAGACAGCAACGACCGTTTTCTTTTCCATCATAGCTGTTTTAATTACGGTTTCCAGTCGTGCTAGTTGATCTAAGGTAGACCTTTGATTTCTGAATCCTGATTGAGTCGGGCTTATTTTTTGGTTTGATTCTATATGGTGCTTTAACCTATTCGCTACCATCGTTTCCATCACTTTGCAAATTGTTGGTGTTAACGATATTGGTCTGTATGATGATGGATACGTTGTATCCTTTTTAGGTTTTAATATAGGGATGATGGTAGCTTCTTTCCAGGAGTCAGGTAGGGTACCGTTTTCCCAGGATCCATAGATTCAATAGGGAGATGCTTTAAAATTGTATAGTGTATTTTATCTGCTCCTGGTGCTGTATTCTTTTTACTTTTAAGGGCAGCTTTTAGTTCTGACATGAAGAAACGTCTATTGAGGCAGGTTCCTTCATTTAATTCAGGAATTATTGTTTGTGTATCTATCTTAGATTGGATAATTGGATCTCTTTGTTCTTTAACTCGTCTAAATTCTGGTGTAAGGTTGTCGTTACTTGAAATAGTTTTATAATGGTCTGTGAGCACCTCTGCCTTTTGTTTTTCATCGTAAACTAGGTTGTTGTTATGTAAAATTGGTGGTAGTGGTGGTGTACGTTTACCTCTGATTCTATTGAATAGATCCCAAATTTCTTTACTAGTTTTTTCGTTATTAAGTTCCGAAATAAATTTCTCCCAACCGATTTGTTTTGCCTCATTTAATATGGTGGACGCGAGGGATTTGGCCTCCCGATACTCGTCCCGCCTTTTTTCTTTCAGGGTTTTATGTGTATTTATATGCCTGTTTCCATCTACGCAGACAGTTCTCCCTGTTTTTAATGGCATCCGAGCAGGCCGGAGTTCGTTGATTTTACCTGCCGCATTATTAATGACATCCGGCGGCATCCGTTTGAGCGTAGCTACACACGCGTGTAAATAATTATGGCGGGTCAAACAAATAATTCATCTCGAAATTGTCAACACGAGTATGCTTAACACATATTTGCAAAGCATTGCATAATCAATGTACGAAAAGATAAAGATGTCGGCATTTTGTAAAAAAAAAACCAATTTAACACTTATATTTCCTCATTTTCCTGATTCTTTTCTTGATTGAGGCACCGGACAAAATGGGTCGTGTGTTTTTATCGACCGGCAATTATCTAACGCTTACCCGCGGCGGCCATTATTACTATACTTATATTTCTATTGTGTTCATTCTTAATCACTGGATTGTTACTTTTGGATTTGCAAACAGATAGGTCCGGGCTGGGGTGGGCGTGTGCCGTTGTGTGTGCCGTTGTGGTGGGTGGATTTTTCAGCTGGAATTGAGTTAACATTAGACTAGTTGCTAGGACATTTTTTTGTTATTATTTTTCATATCTCTGAACTGTGAGAAGCAGAGCTAGGTCTCTTTCCTACATGTTGTGGCTGTTGCAGCCTCAAACTACGCATGATTTCGGCTTGATTTACGTGTTTTTGTTGCACCTGTTGTATCATGTTTGTGTATAACGAAGTCGATTTAGAACGACCGGAAATGAAAAAACTTTCGGATAACTTCGGTTTCGATTAAAGAACCCGGATGATAAAGCGATGAATTAAATAAGTGTGTACTTGTGTCACTACTAGTGTTCCACCAGTTCTAAATATTACGAGTGGCCGCTATACAGATATAATCATTTAGTAATATTTAGTTTACTGATAGTGACGCGCGTTGGTATCAAGTTATTTTCATATGCAAATGAGGCTTGGTAGTTTTTAATTATTTATACTAATTAAATGCGTCACCTGAAAAAATAATATTTTCGACAGATTATAAAGTATGATAATTGCACATCAAACAAGAGTTGTCAGAAGACAACGAAGCTTGGCAGCCTTCACTCTAACTTGGCACAGTTGCATAAAAAACATGAATATTATATAACTTGACCTTGGGTTAAGGGGCGTGCGGTGGACCTTGACATTGGGGTCAGTGGTGCAAGGTGGGTCGTGGGTTTGCTATAGCATAATATAGCATATTAAGATGAATGCATGTATGAAATATCAATGCGCTCCTTGAAAACAGAAGTGCAGGTATGAATGTGTTAATTTTGTGACATTGACCTTGGGAAAGGGGGTGGGGGGGGGTATTTGCTGTAGCACAATGAAGGATCATCAGATGAATGCATGTATGAAATATCAAAGCGTTCCCTGTAAAGAAACAGAAGTTACACAATATTTACCCCAACGTTAAGTTGATGAACATGCTAAGTTTGTGACCTTGGGGTAAGGGTTGGGTGGTGGGTTGTGGATTTGCTACAGCATGATAGAGGGTCATCTCGGGAACGCATGTATGAAATATCAAGGCGTTCCATGAAAGGAAACAGATGTTATAAGACATTTACCCCAACGTTAAGTTTATGAATGTGCTAAGTTTGTGACCTTGACCCTGGGGTAAGGGGTGGGCGGTGGGTCATAGATAGCACGATAGAGTATCATCAGATGAATGCATGTTTGAAATATCAAGGCGTTCCATGAAAGGAAACAGATGCTATAAGACATTTACCCCAACGTTAAGTTTATAAATGTGCTATGTTTGTGACCTTGACCTTGGGGGAAAGGGGTGGGGTGGGTCATGGATTTGCTATAGCACGATAAAGTATCATCAGATGAATGCATGTATGAAATAGCAAGGCGTTCCCTGTAAAGAAACAGAAGTTATAAAAAGACATTTACTCCAACGTTAAGTTTATGATGTTGATCTTGTGTAAAGGGGGTGGGGGGGGGGGTAAGGGTTGGGTGTTGGGAGGTGGATTTGCTGCAGCACGATAGAGGGTCATCTGAGGAATGCATGTATGAAATATCAAGGCATTTCAAGAAAGGAAACAGATGTTATAAGATATTTACCCCAACGTTAAGTTTATGAATGTGCTAAGTTTGTGACCTTGACCTTGGGGTAAGGGGTGGGTCATGGATTTGCTATAGCACAATAGAGTATCATCAGAAGAATGTATGTATGAAATATCAAGGCGTTCCATGAAAGGAAACATATGTTATAAAACATTTACCCCAACGTGAAGTTTATGAATGTGCTAAGTTTGTGACATTGACCTTGGGGAAAGGGGTGGGAGGTGAGTCATGGGTTTGCTATGGTACGATAGAGTATCATCAGATAAACGCATGTATGAAATATGAAGGTATTCCCTGTAAATGAACAGAAGTTACACAACATTTACCCCAACGTTAAGTTTATGAATGTGATAGGTTTGTGACCTTGACCTTGGGGTAAGGGTTGGGTGGTGAGTCGTGAATTTGCTACAGCATGATAGAGGGTCATCTGAAGAATGCATGAATGAAATATCAAGGCGTTCCATGAAAGAAAACAGATGTTATAAGACATTTACCCCAACGTTAAGTTTATGAATGTGCTAAGTTTGTGACATTGGGGTAAGGGATGGGCGGTGTGTCATGAATTTGCTATAGCACGATAGAGTATCATCAGATGAATCAATGTATGAAATATGAAGGCGTTCCCTGTAAATAAACAGAAGTTGCACAACATTTACCCCAACGTTAAGTTTATGAACAAGCTAAGTTCGTGACATTGACCCTGGAGTAAGGGTTGTGTGGTGGGTCATGGATTTGCTACAGCATGATAGAGGGTCATCTGAGGAATGCATGTATGAAATATCAAGGCGTTCCATGAAAGAAAACATATGTTATAAGACATTTACCCCAACGTTAAGTTTATGAATGTGCTAAGTTTGTGACCTTGGGGTAAGGGTTTGGTGGTGGGTCATGGATTTGCTACAGCATGATAGAGAGTCATCTGAGGAATACATGTATATGAAATAACAAGGTGTTCCATGAAAGGAAACAGAAGTTATAAGACATTTACCCCAACGTTAAGTTTGTGGAAAACGCCGACGCCGACGACATCGGGGGTATGCCATAAGCTCTTCTGCACTTCGTGCAGGCGAGCTAAAAATTAATACAGAGTATTAATAGTAATGTCCGTTAACATTTTAAGGAAACATGGTTATCGCCCCTGATATCAGTGTGGAAAGTTACGTTTGATATAAAATGTATAATAATGCCAATCAATACACGGGGTAATGGTGAATGAATTTTGTCTGAAAATGTCTCAGATGATGTATCTGATATAAAGAACATGTTGTGCCTAATGAGTGGGCATGTACCTTTAAAGTGTTTGTTTTGTTTATTGGTGTTTAACGGCCTATCAACAGCTAAGGTCATGTAAGGCCGGGTAAACGGGTTCGATCCCGTTTTAACCTGCTGCATTGAGGGGAAATTCCAAAATCAGAACGGAATATTTACATCGAGAAACAATATATTCAGCCCTGAAATTAGAATAACCTGACCTGGTGGCAGGTCCATACCACACCAAAGTCACTTGGCCCCTTCCCCTAAAATAGGATTACGAATAATCGTAATACTCACATAAGGGGTATAACCAGATTCAACTGTCACATACAAAATGCCAAAGACGTATGTGAGGGCCAAACCAGGTCTCCAGTCGGAATTCCGGTAAGGATGAACCCCGATCGTTAAATTACCCATCGCTTGCACCCACCTTCCACCCACTCCTTTAAAGTGTAAATTTTACCTCCGAATTTGATAATTTTAAAGAGGCTGCACCGAGATATTTCACATTCCTGCATAGTTAAGGAGCACTAATAGAGCAGCATATTTGTGTTTATGTAAAAGCTTCTAGTGTGTCTTGTTCACAAATGTCGACCGCATCTTGCTGTCTGCCCACATATTTGGAATATTGCATTAAATACATACTGTCCGAGGGCGTGAAATTGATAATTTTAAATTAACTGGTCACTGCCCTTCTATTATGTTCATGTTTTACCTTTGCGGAAGTGTCCCAGTGTCATGCGCACTACCGGTGTAGAATACGAAAATTAATTATTGTTCTGAAATTTTATTTTATTTCGGAAAAGGACATTTTTCTAAAAAGGACCCCTGGAAAGGATTTGTCTGCTATTTTCATAGTTTTCCTTTAGTGGACGTGCCCCAGTGGTCAAACCCCGGCGCATTGCCTGTATGACTAGAATACGAAAAGGACTTACAATTTTCTGAAAAAGTATTTTTTAGAAAAAAATCAGTGGCGGCCAATCCACCTGGAATCATCGACTACTACGAGGGTGGGTCAATAAGTAGTGTCACTTGACCATTATCTTTCAAACAACGCGTTCAACTTGAATAACAGTTGGCACTTGCATTCATTGACGTTATTCGCATTAACTTAGCGTTCATGGCGTCATCCGAGACATTCGCTGGCAAAATAAATAGAGAATAGTAGGTTAGTGCCGTGAATGTGAAAAAATATCTGGCGAGGCTTAGGAAACTGGATTTCATTTCCGTGCCGAGCCAGATATGTTTTCCCATTCACAGCACTAACCTACTATTCTATTTATCCCGTCAACATTCTAAAACAGCATTTAAATCAACTTAAGTTAGTTAATTCAGCCTTCAAAAGCGAGATAAGTTAGAACAGAATTGCATCAAACGCTCCCAGGCGGCGCTCAGAACATAGTTCGATAAAGTTTGGTTGTAAACAGTAAACTGTATGACAGTTAATTGATCAATAATTGTTTTAGACTTTAGAAACTTTGCTCATCAAAATATTTACAGAATAACCTTATATACTTGGTATATATATATGTGAATCATGGAAATGAAAAAAAAACACAAGATGGGAGACGAATTCATATAAGTCATATGGCTTGTTTTCGAATCCCACCTTTCTTGTATTTTAATGTATATTGTTATTTGTAATTCATAAATAAATATTGTTTAAACCAAGATGGCGGCCTTACACTTTAATCCTATGTAGAATGGTGAATAAATCCATGCATCCCGAATTAACCATTAAAACATGAATACAACATGAACTGAATTGAATAAGATATCAGGCTATTTTCATATGCAAATGAGACATGCTATTTTTAAATTATTTATACTAATTAAATGTGTCATCTGAAAAAATAATATTTTCGACAGATTATAAAGTATGATCATTGCACATCAAAAAATAAATACAGAAAATAAATAGTAATGTCCGTTAACATTTTAAGGAAACACGGTTATCGCCCCTGATATCAGTGTGGACATTTATGTCTGATATAAAATGTATACTAATGCCAATCAGTATGTGGGATAATGGTGAATGAATGTTTATTTTGCCACAAAATGTCTCAGATGATGTCTGTGATATAAAAAACAGTTTGTGCCTACCGAGTGGGCATGTACCTATAAAACTACCATTATGAGTGAAATTGAAAAGTTTCATTACTGAATTTTACTGAATTAGCACCTGTAAACTAAAGAATAAAGAACAGTCTGAATTATTTAATTATATATTTACATTATAGTCAATGTTCTGTCGTACTGCCCCATTAAACAATAGTTGACAGAGCTGTCACCATAGATATGACACCAGTTTAGTGGACGGATACATCGCGGTCATTATGTTTGTTTGTTTGTTTGTTAGCTCACCTGAGCAAAGCTCATGGGAGCTATTCTTATGGCAAAGTTTCCGTCGTCCGTGAACATTTGCAATCATCTTCTTCTCCCGAACTGCTGAGCCGATGTTGGTCAAACTTTACAGGGATGATATATGGGTGATGCCATTTCAGATTTGTTAAAATGAAGGTCATCGACAATCCAAGATGGCCGCCGTGGAAAAGTAGGTCAAATTCTTGAAAAATCTTCTTCACACGAACCGCCAGGCCGATTTTGACGAAACTTTGTATGAATGATCGATAGTTAATGCTGATTCAGATTTGTTCATATGGTGGCCCCTGGGTCAAAAATGGGCGTGGCCCCAGGGGTCAAATATGGGTCAAATTTTATTTTTGACCGAATATGTTGATATAATATATAAAATCGAAGGTATCGACTAGTCGATCACTCTGGAGCATTTTTTGTCCAAATCAGATGATTTTGTCATCCAAGATGGTCACCGAAAGGTAAACAAGAGGCCCAAATGGGCCTGTATCGCTCACCTAAAAGCCTCCATAGTGGTCATCTTGATTTCACAAAGACTCTTCACTTACAACTTCAAATGTTCCACAGAATTTGTTGGTACCTTCTGATCTAACATATATTGCGAATGTGCATGTGATTTACTGCTATAAATTCGATTTGATATATAAAATGACCATATTCGGTCAAAATAAAATTTGACCCCTATTTGACCCCTCAGGCCATGACAATTTTTGACCCAGAATTTATGCTATTTTTAGATGGTGGCCATCTTGGATTAGCGATGACCTCCATTTTAACAAATCTGAAAAAGCTTCACCCATGGACCATAACTTTTAAGTTTGGCTACCATGGGCCAAGCGGTTCATGTGAAGAAGAATTTTGAAATTTGGAATTTTGAAATTTCTAATAAAAGAACCTTTTGACATTTCGGCGGCCATCTTGGATGACATAACCATCCGATTTCGACAAAAAATGTACCGGAGTGATCGCCTCATTGATACCTTCGATTTGATATATAACATGATCAAATTTGGTCAAAAATAAAATTTAACCCTAATTTGACCCCACGGGCCACGCCCATTTTTGACCCCGGGGTCACCATTTTAACAACTTTGAAAGAGCATTGTACATCGATTATTCCTACCAAGTTTCGTCGAAATCAGGCTAGCGGTTCATGAGAAGAAGATTTTTTAAGAATGTATGCTATTTTTAGACGGCGGCCATGTTGGACTAGCGATGACCTCCATTTTAACAAATCTGAAAAGGCTTCACCCATGGACCATAACTTTTAAGTTTGGCTACCATGGGCCAAGCGGTTCATGTGAAGAAGAATTTTGAAATTTCTAATAAAAGAACGACCTTTTGACCTTTCGGCGGCCATCTTGGATGACATAACCATCCGATTTCGACACAAAATGCACCAGAGTGATCGCCTCGTTGATACCTTAAATTTGATATATGACATGACCATATTCGGTCAAAAATAAAATTTGACCCCAATTTGACCCCACGGGCGACACCCATTTTTGACCCCGGGGTCACCATTTTAACAACTTTGAAAGAGCATTGTACATCGATCATTCCTACCAAGTTTTGTCGAAATCCGGTTGTCGGTTCTTGAGAAGAAGATTTTTGAAGAATTTGTGCTATTTTTAGACGGCGGCCATCTTGGATTACGTAATGACGTCATTTTAACAATTTTGTAATCCCCCTACCTAAGGACCATGAACATGAAGTTTGGTGACTATAGGCCCAATGGTTACCGAGAAGAAGACGTTTGAACATGTTCACGGACGACGACGGACGACGGACATATTGCGGTAACAATAGCTCACATGAGCTTCGCTCAGGTGAGCTAAAAACTTAACCCAAAAACTTAACCAAAAAACTTAACCAAAAACTTTAACCAAAAAACGTAACCAAAAACTTCAAAGTAATTTGACCATGACATTGGGCACAGGGGCCGCATGGGAGTGGGGTAGAATGAAAATACAGATGATGATAAACACCCATGTGAAGTTTCAAGGTAATGGGCAAAGCAGTTGCAGAGATATAGTATAACGAAAAACTTTAACCAAAAAACTTAACCAAAAAACTTAACCAAAAACTTTAACCAAAAAACTTAACCAAAAACTTCAAAGTAATTTGACATTGGGCACAGGGGCCACACGGGAGGGGGGTAGAATGAAAATATAGATGATGATAAACACCCATGTGAAGTTTCAAGGTAATAGGCAAAGCAGTTGCAGAGATATAGTATAACGAAAAACTTTAACCAAAAACTTTAGCCAAAAAACTTAACCAAACCAAAAAACTTAACCAAAAACTTTAACCAAAGAACTTAACCAAAAACTTTAACCAATAAACTTAACCAAACAACTTAACCAAAAACTTTAACTGGACACACGTACGTACGTACGTATGTACGTATGCCAAAGTGGCGACTATATCACGCTTTCCGCAACTTTCGACGAAACTTGGTGTGAATGATTGATATTTAACGCTGTTTAAGATTCGTTCATATGGTGGCACCTGGGTCAAAAATGGGCGTGGCCCTAGGGGTCAACCATGGGTCAAATTATATTTTTGACCGAATATGGTCATATAATATATCCAATCCAAGGTATCGACGAGACGATCACTCTGGAGCATGTTTTGCCAAAATCAGATGATTACGTCATCCAAGATGGTCACCGACACATGCACATTCGCAATATATGTTAGATCAGAAGGTACCAACAAATTCTGTGGAACATTTGAAGTTGTAAGTGAAGAGTCTTTGTGAAATCAAGATGACCACTATGGAGGCTTTTAGGTGAGCGATACAGGCCCATTTGGGCCTCTTGTTTGTTTATTGGTGTTTAATGGCCTATCAACAGCTAAGGTCATGTAAGGCCGGGCAAACGGGTTCGATCCCGTTTTAACCTGCTGCATGGGGGGGAAAATCCCAAAATCAGAACGGAATCTTTACATGGAGAAAAAATATATTCAGCCCTGAAATTAGAATAACCTGACCTGGTGCCAGGTCCATACCACACCAAAGTCACTTGAGATTGTCACTCCATCATTTCTGAAGCAATTGGGTATTTCAAAATTTTAATTGTGTAACAGTATAATAGAATCACACTACTGATCAGCAGACCGCACTTACTGAATAATTTGCTACTAAACACAAATGTGTTTTCATGGAAAAATAAAAAAATATGCTATATTTGTGGTCCGTTTATTGTTTTCTGTAGCATGATAAAGATACCACAAATTTTGCATTGCTTTTTGATACTCACTACTTCTGATTTCAATTGGGTTTTTGGCAATTTTAATTGGGTATTTATGCAAATACGCACCTTATCTGGAGCTCTGCCAACGGGATTGAATTATTAATGTATTAACCCTTAGACCGCTACACACAACAATTTTCGTCTGCTGTTGATTTTATATCTTGCCTTATTTCTCAATAAAAACATGGTTTGACGGCACTTCAGAATCATTTCCAATGGAAATGATTCTGAAGTGCAGTCAAAGCATGTTTTAAATTATTCTAAAGTGCTGTCAAAGCATGTTTTGATGATAAAAATGGAAAACAGAAAATAAACAGCAGACGACAAAAAATTAAGATAGCGGTGTAAGGGTTAATACTATGTGGACAAGTAGCACTTATTATTTACTATTTGAATTAGTGTACCGATAGCCACGGTAATAGCCAACTACACTTCGTGAAAATGGTCAACCGTACTCAGACAACCAGTTCTACAGTTTCAGGACTGACACAGTTACTGTTCCAAAAGCTTTGGCAAATTATTACGTTCCAAATAAGAAACCGTCTTTTGAAGTGTAGTTCGTCCTGTGAATTCTATTGATCATCCATATGTTGGTATTGTATTATCCTCAGTTGTGCCTACTGAGCATGTTTGTCAGAAATAGTAGCAAGAGCACATCTTTTCACACATGTTTTGCAAACAAATTATCTGTTCGCACAACTACTTGGCGGCGGAAATCCGATTTCTTAGGACAAACTATTTATTCTCTGAGCCTGGCGCTGTCATGAACGTCATCAGTTACGTGTTACTTACAGTATTGTGTACATCCAATACAATCTATAGAGACGTTTGCCCTTGAGATAAGCATTGTTGCTTAGTTTGTCTAAGCACTGCAGTTTCATAAGTATCGACCGACGGACTGCAGTGTAAGTTCCATTTGTACCTGCGAATAAGGTTTACGTGTTTTATCCCTACTTCATAGAATGTATATGTTAGGTATGTTAGTTATTGATGGGTATACATGTAACTTGCTGTAAGCGAGTGTTATGTCTGGCGGTGTTACATCAACTACTGTATGTGTCGGTCAATAATGTATAAATTTATTAAATTATAGTCAACCACTTCCGTCAGTAGTATCCACATTGGTTTTGTCATCGAAAATTACAAGATGTAGGGATAATAAGTATGATATATTGAAGTTTCAATGTATTAAATACAAGGTAGTTGTTTCGTATACATATTTGGTTTATGCATATCTGCATATGATAATTACATAGTGATTGGTGATCTAAACTACAATATGCTATGTAAAGGCAAAGGAAAAACATTGTTTGATTTGATGGAATTGTTCAACTTGTCCAATCTTATTAAGGAAGCCACATGTTTTATGAAAAATTGCCAGCCTTCTCTACTGGATGTCATACTTACAAATTGCTCACGCACATGCATCAGAACGTTGAATTTTCCTACTGGTGTTAGTGATTGTCACAATATGATAAGCACTGTAATTAATACTACAACCCCAAACATAGAAAAAAGCAAATTTAAATATAGAAGTTTTAAAAACCTAAATGTTGAGCATTTAAACTGTGAATTATCTCAGATCCAAATAAAACCAAATAGCTCAAATATCAGTGACTCATTATATGTGAATTCAACTTATGATCAATACGAGGTAGATGTAACTGAAATTTTCAATAAGCACGTACCGATTAAAGAGGCTTACAGAAAAAACAATCTGTTACCGTACATGAATAAATGTTAAGGAAAGCTATTTATCAAAAGAAAATGACTTATAATAAATTATAAAATATAATACAAACAAATCATGGGAACTGTATAGGAAAAGTAGAAATTTGGTAAATAAACTTAAAACCAAATCAAAAAATAATTATTTTCATGAACGATGTATTGGGGGCTGTAAATCAACAGATTTCTGGAAAACAATTAAACTGTATCTGTCGAAAAAATCCTGTAACTCGCAGTCAAAAATAATTATTTCCGAAAATAATAACCTAATAACTGAAAACACTGAAGTAGCTGAGGTTTTTAACAACTTTTTTGTAAACGTTGCAGAAAATATAGGTAAAGATTACAATTTTAACCCCCCTGAAAATCATCCTAGTCTTAATGCTATTAAAGATAAAAACTTTCCTCCTAATGCATTCACTTTTAAGGAAACAAATCAGGAAACTGTATCAAAATTAATAAATAAGTTGGGGGTAAAAAAGGCAACGGGAGTCGACGGCATCTCGGCTAAACTTCTAAAAAATGGTAAACCGGCTCTGGTCAAGCCCCTCACAAATTTAATAAACTTGTCAATTACTTCTAATATTTTCCCTGATAGACTTAAAGAAGCCCAAGTTAGTCCACTTTTCAAAAAGAATGACCCAATGTCAAAGACTAATTACAGGCCTATAAGCATTCTACCTATGACCTCCAAAATTTTTGAAAAAGTTTTATCAGATCAGCTGTCAGATTTTTTTGATAACATTTTTGATAACTTTCTATGCGCCTTTCGTAAGGGACACGGATGCCAGACAACTCTTTTAAAACTTTTAGAAGACTGGAAACAATTAAGTTCTAGATAAAAATGAATTTGTAGCGGCAATTTTAATGGATCTCTCTAAAGTATTTGACTGTTTACCACACAATATCCTAATCAATAAACTATCTGCATATGGTCTGTCAGATAACTCAACTTGTATGATGAATAGTTATTTGTCCGGGCGGAAACAGCAGATCAAAATTGGGGATATTGTTGGTACATGGGCAAATCTGAAGAAGGGGGTTCCCCAAGGCTCTATTCTCGGACCACTTCTTTTTAATGTTTTTTATTAAATGACATTTTTTATTTTATTAAAAAAGGAACATTGTATAATTACGCTGATGATAACACACTTTCATTTAACTCACCAAATTTTGATGAACTTACAAATGTTTTAGAATCCGAGAGTAAAGTCCTTATTGAATGGTTTGATTTTAACTGCATGCAGGCAAACCCAGACAAGTTTCAGGCCATAGCAGTTGGGAAGAAAACGGCTGATAGATCACCTGCATTTAAAATAGGGGAAGTAACTATCTCTTGTGATGAAGTTGTAAAATTATTAGGTGTAGACATTGATTTCAAATTAAATTTTGATGGTCATATCTCTAAGCTTCTGAAGAAAGCAGCACAGCAACTTAATATTCTCAAACATATTGGAAAAGATCTCTCAAAACTGAACAGGCTTACTATTTTTTATACTTTTATCTTGTCTAATTTTAACTTTTGTCCCCTCTCATGGCACTTTTGTTCTGAAGCGAATACCAAAAAAATCGAAAAAGTACAGGAACGGGCTCTTAGATTTGTGTATAATGATTACAATCTTTCATATAATGATCTTTTGCTGAAAGCTAAATTGCCAACCTTACACATTCGAAGAATGCGTGTGGTTGCAATAGAAACTTTCAAAATCTTTCATGATCTGGCTCCGCCAGTTTTAACAGATCTTATCCACAAACGAGAGAATAAATACAGTTTTAGGTACTCAAATATTCTAAGTATACCTCAGGTGAACTCAACCAGATACGGCAAGAACTCCTTTAGATATGCAGCGCCAGTTTTATGGAACTCCCTACCCGAAGACTTCAGAAAGATTACAAATTTCAATCAGTTTAAGCAGTTAATGTCATCCTGGAGCGGCACTGACTGTAAATGCTCAGCCTGTGCAAACTTCTAGATGAAACAACTAGTTTTACCATAGCCGGTTGAGTGAGCATTATTTATATCAGGTTTTGTTAAAATTGTCTTCTTTTTTTTTTTTATCCATTTTTATTTAAATTTAACTTAATTGTGATATTCATGTTCTATTTAAATGTGCTGTCCAAAATTGTGCTATATTGTACTATTTATTTTTTATATTTTTTTATTTTTGAACCAAACTTAATTGTGATATTCATGTTACATGTAATTGTGCTGTCCAAACTTGTGCTGTTTTGTACTGTCCTATCTGTTTATATGTGTCGGTTCAAAAGTTCTTGAGAACTTATGTTACTTGTTATATATCTTGCCGACGTTAAATAAAATTTATCTTATCTTATCTTATTAACATGCATGTGTCTCATCGTGTTAGTCATGACCAATCTCTTAAGCAGATCAAGACAAATTGAGGCCATGTCGTCAATGCGTTTGGATGATATGTCAGTTTTAATATCATATAATGCCAGTCTAGGAAGGAGTGTTGAAGATCCTGAGGCGAGCTCTAGGCACTGCTGGTACAGTCCACGGCACAAAGGAATATGTTTAATAAACACGAAAATGTGCAATGCACGTGCATGTGCATATAGTGTGACGTTGTTATGAAAATGTGTGTCGTTAATATACATGTACAGTTTTATATTACGAAGATAAGAGTTTAAAGTTTTCAAGTGTGTGTGCGACAACTGGGCTGGTATATACAGACCCATGCACAACGATTGGTCATATGTTCACTGAATATGTCAGCGTTTCATAATGTCTCGTCGTAAATGGTGCCCAAGATAAGGTTTTATTGTTTTCATTAATGTGTCCTATGGTGGCGTTTGTGAATTCCCATGTATGGTGTACTTACTCATTAACAAATAGAATAAACATTGTCACTGTTCCCCCAACGTTTAAGTTTAGATCCAATATGTGGTCCCAACGATTTCTACAGTCACAGCCACATATGAACATTCAATAAGTCTATTCTTTAGAATTACAGCATAAATGACGATCAGTTTATATCTTGATCAATTAAAACAATCCTGTACATGTACATACATACCGACCAACATACCGATTGCTGAAATGTATATATCATGGACATCTACAATTCTAATATGTACATGTATCAATTACAGAGATCCACATTCCAAATAGTGAACAGTACCGTATATATCCTGATAATCTGCAATGACTATATACATGAATAACTCATACATGTAGTTAAATTTGCAGACTAAATGGAGAACAATACTAATTTTATTCAGATCTACTAATACACGCACGAATTGTACATGAATAAATTCCATGAATGGAGAATATTGTATATCCTGATAGCAATCATGTATCAAACAGGTACAATGTATATATTCACAGAATAAATTGCAAACTATGTACGTCTTATACATGTGTACAATTTGCACTGCCCATTTTCATCAGGACGCATTACCGGCGTATAGGCTCTGATCAGATTGCGCGGATATTGGTACACATTGTATATTTGTTGCGGTTGCAACCTTCTTTAACGCGACATGGATTTGGAAACGGAAAACAGACAGATGTGTGTCATTAATGATGTTTGGCTCACACACAGTGTGGACTCTGATCAACCTGTACAGATGTACACTGGCAGTTTGGAAATGACAAACAGACATATGTGTGTCATTACAGGTACATGGCCACTCAGTAAGCACAAAACGTTCTTTATAGGAATTAAATAAGTGTATAATTGTGTCACTATTCCACCAGTTCTAACAAGAATTCTGCGAAATCAAATGTCTCGCCTTGTTCCGCCTTGTTCTGCCTTGACCTTGACCCTGGGGCCTTGACCCTGGGGCCCCGAGAATAGTCCTATATTCATGTACATATCATAGTAAAGGTATGTATAAATTTGATGACTGTAGCTGATAAAGTGTTGAAGTAATGACCGTAACACAAAAACTTAACATTGAATGACGCCGACGACTCCGGAAAAGCAAAACCTTAGTCTCGCTTTCCGCTTTCGCGGGCGAGACAAAAATCAGCCACATGTATATATATTTCATATTTCGGCTTGTGTTGCGGCAACCGTTTGGTGGTGTATAGAGAATCAGATGTATAGGATCAGCTGTATTTCGGCTTGTGTTGCGGCAACTGTCCTGCAGTGTACGTGTATAAAGGATCAGCTGTATTTTGGCTTGTTTGTTTGTTTGTTTGTTGGGGTTTAATGGCCTATCAACGGCTATGGTCAGTTAAGGCCGGGTCAATGGGTTTAGTACTAAATCCCAAATATTACCTGTACAAGTACATGTACAAATTGGGGGGAAATCCCAAAATCAGATTTGAATATTTACAATAAAAAAAACTATATATTCAGCCATGAAATCAGAATAATCCTGATCTGTTGCCAGGTCCTCACCATACCAGAATCACTTGGCTCCCTCTCAAAAGCAGTAGGATCAGTAATAAGCTTACTACTTTTATAATGGGCAATAACCCAATTCAACTCCCAGGTAACAAAAAGAGGCAAAGATAAAAACGTACCTGAGGGCCAAACCAGACAAATCGGGATTCCTATAAGGAGGAACAGCACCGTTAATTTACACCAACACGTTCGCCCGACCAACCACCCACGTATTTCGGCTTAATTGTGTTGCGGCAACTGTCCAGTTGTGTATAAAGGATCAGCTGTATTTTGGCTTGTATCGTGGCCACTGTCCGGTGGTGTATAAAGAATCAGCTGTATTTCGGCTTGTATCGTGGCCACTGTCCGGTGGTGTATAAAGAATCAGCTGTATTTCGGCTTGTGTAGCGGCAACTGTCCAGTGGTGTATAGAGGATCAGCTGTATTTCGGCTTGTGTTTCGGCCACTGTCCGGTGGTATATAGAGAATCAGCTGTATTTCAGCTTGTGTTACGGCCACTGTCTGGTGGTGTATAAAGGGTCAGCTGTATTTCGGCTTATATTGCGGTCACTATCCGGTGGTGTACAGAGAATCAGCTGTATATTGGCTTGTGTAGCGGCAACTGTCCAGTGGTGTACAGAGAATCAGCTGTATATCGGCTTGTGTAGCGGCAACTGTCCAGTGGTGTATAGAGGATCAGCTGTATTTCGGCTTGTGTATTGGCAACTGTCCAGTGCACAGGTGCAAGACCTAGAACCCAATACTTGCCTCATTTGAAAAACGTTACCCCACCCACCCATTTCAATACACTATACATTACAGCCTTTCCAAGGTAAGAAACAGCTTCGCAAAAATGCTATCTTTTCGCGCTCGCTCAAACACCACACATTTCGATTTTTCTACTAACTTATGTCTCTAGTAATCGATAAATATCTTAGGTCTTCAAATATATTCACTTCAAGCATCTGCTTTTAGCATTTAGTTAGTTTACGGGCAAATTAGCTACAAAAGACAAGGCGATAATTGTATGTCCGAATAAATGTCAAACAATTTTGTGGGCTGTGGAAGCATAAATTACGTGTTAAATCGGGCCGAAATCCCATTACAGTTTCAACATATTCACATGGATCACTGCAATAAACATCAGTAACTCAAATGTTACAATTTGTGACTAATAAGTATCATCCACTAACCTTCAATTATCTAAAACGTCCTTTTATTTTGATTTGCGTCCCAACATTTCGACATAGTATTCCGTGAACTTTACTTTCGGAGTCTTTTATTATATTCGCAAAATGATCAATAATGACGTCACAGGAAAACCCGAACTGGAGTACCATAAATACTCATATTGTGACGAAAATGACGGTTTGTGCAAAGCCGATATGGGACGACAACTCAGTGTCGTCTGGGCATAATTATCTCCCTTCCTGTAATGTTGAAAAATGTATGCCGGTGTCGTATTATTGAGGTTTTTGTAATATTCATCAGAAACGGCTGAGTCAATATATATGTAGTGCCCAGATATGTAGTCTCAAGCCTCGTCGCATGAGACGCGTTGAGAAACCAGTTATACCGGCCCAGCTTGATACCAGGAATGGTAGAATTCTATTATTCGGTTGTCATGCTGGACCCGATTATGAGAATATTAGTTAGATTGCTGACTGCCAGAACGTAATGTGCTCAGCATATTGAGAAGTTGACTGTATGGCTGATCAGACTGGTGACAGCTGATGCCAGCCATGAACGCTGGTCTCGTGCTTGAGCAAGCCAGACCAGCAATAGGGAAATACAGTCGAACCTGCCCTTACGACCACCCCAAGTAAGTGACTTCCTGTGCTAAGCGACCGGTCTCAGCTCCTCCCGTGACATTTTGAACGTTAATATAACTTAACTAAGCGACCACCTCTGTAACGCGACCAGCGACCATGAAAATACGATCCCAAAACATTAAAATCCTTAACTCAGCAACCATTTCCGTATTGTTGTTATTGTTTGTCAACTTGAAATGTCCGCCTTTTATTTTTCACGGGCGACCACTCAACTGGCCTATTGATCGACTCGTCCACCATACGTCACATCTTATGGACTCGCGTGATCTGCACATTCGGAACACCTCAATTTAAAGGTGTTCATCTGTGATTTCTACAGGTAATAAATGGCTAATACCCGTAGGCAAGAACTTCTCACTTACCAAGCGCTTTCAATTACGATGCCACTCAATTACGCGTGTATGACAAATGAATACAAATCGTCAGTCATGCCTGTTTTGTTAAATTCAAACCATATTTGACTCCCGACCTTTGTCCGAAATAAATAATAGAGCTTACTATGGACTGTTTTGAATTGACCGTATGCTGAAATTTGTGATCCGTGCAAATACCTTGTTCGATTAATACATTTCCAGTATCACATTACGAGTACGCAAACTAATACGATCAATAGACATGATTTGATGACGTCGGAAAAAACCCTATGGTCATGTGATTTGTGTCACAAATGGACTGGTTCCCTGTGTTTTGGTTGTTGCGCTATCCTAAAGCAGAACGTGTTCAAGGGAAATATATAAACGGGAACCAGTTGATGTCACTTAATTTGTTATTGTTTACAGTGCTACACACGTTTTTAGCCTTGGCTGAAATTTACTCGCCAACAACAATTAACATTATGGATGACAGGTGACAAAGACCGTTATGTTATCTTCAGTGCACCTATAGAGACGGTCAATACCGAAAAATTAAGGGGTTCAAATTTAATATGGAATTTTATTATGTACATGTCTACATATTGCCATAGTAGTTTATATTATGTACATACAGGTACATGTTTGCGAATTGTAGATCACGTGAGCCGACTTATCAGGATCTGCGGCATTCGTACGTATATGTACATTTTATATACAAAAATAAATTACCTCTAATAAAGCGTAATGTAACAGTTCCTAACTTAATATGGAATATTCCTGGCCGATAGTCCGGGTCAGTTACTCGGGGTTAAATATTATAAACACTGATAAACACAGTGCATGGTTTCTTTATTTTAACATCATCAGAAATGGCGAGTCTAGGGAAGCTTGTATCTTTAGCTGAAGCCAGTCTATTTAAGTCACTAAGCTGCTATCAACACATACACCTGTCCCAATTACCATGCATGTGTTAAGAAAAATCAATACTTGGAGGAACTGAATATACAGCAATTTGCTACCCAACACTGTTTTAACACGAATATGCCCCGGATATGTGTCATAAAATGGACATTACTTGGTGTCAAAAACGGTAAATTTACAAGGTTGATAACGAAATAGCAGCCGATTGGCAATTTTTCTCAGACCGATTTTTAATTACGCTGGTCTTGTGCTTGAGCTAGCCGGACCAGCAATAGGAAAATACGTTTCATAAGTTTGGCGCCCAACGAGAGACTGCCAGGTTTACATATAGCATATATGTTCAGCATTCTGATAATGAAGTTGTTTAATCTGGTCCCGTGCTTGAGCTAGCCAGACCAGCAATAGGGAAATACGTTACACTATATTTGTTCAACCAATCAGGTGGCAATGCGTGAAGCGGGTTGTGTGAGATTCTTTCGGACAGAGGAATTCCTCTGTGACATTGGTAGCTAAAATTTGTGTAACTAACAATATACTAAACACAGATGTTGAAAGAGAATATATTTGGGGGCCTAATGCATTAATCTATTGCCAGAGACGTAAATCAGCAGAAAACAAGAAACGAGGCAAAGCCACGAAGGCCAGGTTTTTTCCAAGCATAGACACTTGGATAACATAATTATACCCACTTTTTGTAGACTAGATGGCCGTGGCCTGCATGTCGCGCCTTGGGGCGAGGCATGGACACTAAAAAAATAGATATAGTAGATGGAAAAACTTTAACTAAAAAACTTTAACCGGACACGGACGTACGGACGTACGGACGGACGTATGCCAAAATGCATAAAATGCGCTTTCCGCAAGCGGATGCGACAATGATGATAAACACCCATGTGAAGTATCAAGGTAATGGGTGAAGCAGTTGCAGAGATATAGTACACTAAAAAACTTTAACAAAAATTTTTAAAGTAATTTGACCTTGACATTGTGCACAGGGGCCGCACGGTTGGGGGTTAGAATGAAAATATGGATGATGATAAACACCCATGTGAAGATTCAAGGTAATGGGCGAAGCAGTTGCAGAGATATAGTATAACGAAAAAGTTTTAACCAAAAAACTTTAACCAGACGTACGTTAAAAAGTTAACGTTGAAAATGGCTAAGTCAATTACGTAGAAATAATAGGTGAAGGTAAAAAAATGGTCACATGTTGGATAGTTGTATGTGGTAGGCACCCCTTGGTTATGAAGCTGTGAAAGTTTGGTGGTCCTAGGTGGTACAGTACCAAAGAAATGGACTTAAACACGAAAACTTAACATTGTAAACGCGAAAACTTAACATTGAAAATGGCTAAGTCGACTGCGCGGAAAAAATGGGTCAAGTTTAAAAAAAAGTAACATGTTGGATAGTGATATGTGGTGGGCACCCCTTGATTATGAAGCTGTGAAAGTTTGGTGGTCTAGGTGGTACAGTAACAAAGAAATGGACTTAAACACGAAAACTTAACGCGAAAACTTAACATTGAAAATGGCCAAGTCGACTGCGCGGAAAAAATGGGTCAAGTTAAAAAAAAAAGTAACATGTTGGATAGTGATATGTGGTGGGCACCCCTTGATTATGAAGCTGTGAAAGTTTGGTGGTCCTAGGTGGTACAGTACCAAAGAAATGGACTTAAACACGAAAACTTAACATTGTAAACGCGAAAACTTAACATTGAAAATGGCTAAGTCGACTGCGCGGAAAAAATGGGTCAAGTTAAAAACAAGAAACGAGGCAAAGCCACGAAGGCCAGGTTTTTTCCAAGCATGGACACTTGGATAACATAATTATACCCACTTTTTGTAGACTAGATGGCCGTGGCCTGCATGTCGCGCCTTGGGGCGAGGCATGGACACTAAAAAAATAGATATAGTAGATGGAAAAATTTTAACGAAAATTTTTTAACCGGACACACGGACGTACGGACGGACGTATGCCAAAATGCCGACGATATCGCGCTTTCCGCAAGCGTGTGCGACAATGATGATAAACACCCATGTGAAGTATCAAGGTAATGGGTGAAGCAGTTGCAGAGATATAGTACACAAAAAAACTTTAACAAATAAATTCAAAGTAATTTGACCTTGACATTGCGCACAGGGGCCGCACGGTTGGGGGTTAGTGTGAAAATATGGACGATGATAAACACCCATGTGAAGTTTCAAGGTAATGGGCGAAGCAGTTGCAGAAATATAGTATAACAAAAACAAAAAAGTTTTAACCAAAAAACTTAACCAGACGTACGTTAAAAAGTTAACGTTGAAAATGGCTAAGTCAATTACGTAGAAATAATAGGTGAAGGTAAAAAAATGGTCACATGTTGGATAGTTGTATGTGGTAGGCACCCCTTGGTTATGAAGCTGTGAAAGTTTGGTGGTCCTAGGTGGTACAGTACCAAAGAAATGGACTTAAACACGAAAACTTAACATTGTAAACGCGAAAACTTAACATTGAAAATGGCTAAGTCGACTGCGCGGAAAAAATGGGTCAAGTTAAAAACAAGAAACTAGGCAAAGCCACGAAGGCCAGGTTTTTTCCAAGCATGGACACTTGGATAACATAATTATACCCACTTTTTGTAGACTAGATGGCCGTGGCCTGCATGTCGCGCCTTGGGGCGAGGCATGGACACTAAAAAAATAGATATAGTAGATGGAAAAATTTTAACGAAAATTTTTTAACCGGACACACGGACGTACGGACGGACGTATGCCAAAATGCCGACGATATCGCGCTTTCCGCAAGCAGGTGTGACAATGATGATAAACACCCATGTGAAGTATCAAGGTATTGGGTGAAGCAGTTGCAGAGATATAGTACACAAAAAAACTTTAACAAATAAATTCAAAGTAATTTGACCTTGACATTGCGCACAGGGGCCGCACGGTTGGGGGTTAGTGTGAAAATATGGACGATGATAAACACCCATGTGAAGTTTCAAGGTAATGGGCGAAGCAGTTGCAGAAATATAGTATAACAAAAACTAAAAAGTTTTAACCAAAAAACTTAACCAGACGTACGTTAAAAAGTTAACGTTGAAAATGGCTAAGTCAATTACGTAGAAATAATAGGTGAAGGTAAAAAAAATGGTCACATGTTGGATAGTTGTATGTGGTAGGCACCCCTTGGTTATGAAGCTGTGAAAGTTTGGTGGTCCTAGGTGGTACAGTACCAAAGAAATGGACTTAAACACGAAAACTTAACATTGTAAACGCGAAAACTTAACATTGAAAATGGCTAAGTCGACTGCGCGGAAAAAATGGGTCAAGTTAAAAACAAGAAACGAGGCAAAGCCACGAAGGCCAGGTTTTTTTCCAAGCATGGACACTTGGATAACATAATTATACCCACTTTTTGTAGACTAGATGGCCGTGGCCTGCATGTCGCGCCTTGGGGCGAGGCATGGACACTAAAAAATAGATATAGTAGATGGAAAAATTTTAACGAAAATTTTTTAAAATTTTTTTAACCGGACACACGGACGTACGGACGGACGTATGCCAAAATGCCGACGATATCGCGCTTTCCGCAAGCGTGTGCGACAATGATGATAAACACCCATGTGAAGTATCAAGGTAATGGGTGAAGCAGTTGCAGAGATATAGTACACAAAAAAACTTTAACAAATAAATTCAAAGTAATTTGACCTTGACATTGCGCACAGGGGCCGCACGGTTGGGGGTTAGTGTGAAAATATGGACGATGATAAACACCCATGTGAAGTTTCAAGGTAATGGGCGAAGCAGTTGCAGAAATATAGTATAACAAAAACAAAAAAGTTTTAACCAAAAAACTTAACCAGACGTACGTTAAAAAGTTAACGTTGAAAATGGCTAAGTCAATTACGTAGAAATAATAGGTGAAGGTAAAAAAATGGTCACATGTTGGATAGTTGTATGTGGTAGGCACCCCTTGGTTATGAAGCTGTGAAAGTTTGGTGGTCCTAGGTGGTACAGTACCAAAGAAATGGACTTAAACACGAAAACTTAACATTGTAAACGCGAAAAGTTAACATTGAAAATGGCTAAGTCGACTGCGCGGACAAAATGGGTCAAGTTTAAAAAAAAGTAACATGTTGGATAGTGATATGTGGTGGGCACCCCTTGATTATGAAGCTGTGAAAGTTTGGTGGTCCTAGGTGGTACAGTACCAAAGAAATGGACTTAAACACGAAAACTTAACATTGAAAACGCGAAAACTTAACATTGAAAATGGCTAAGTCGATTGCGCGGAAAAAATGGGTCAAGTTAAAAAAAAAAGTAACATGTTGGATAGTGATATGTGGTGGGCACCCCTTGATTATGAAGCTGTGAAAGTTTGGTGGTCCTAGGTGGTACAGTAACAAAGAAATGGACTCAAACACGAAAACGTAACATTGATTGTGGACGCTGCCCGCCACCACCCCCCGCCGCCGCCGCCGCCGCCCGCCGCCCGCCGCCCACCCGCCCGCCTGGCTTTCGCCAATCCAATAGCCTGGATTTTTTTTCAAAAAACCTGGCTAAAAAAGTAACATGTTGGATAGTGATATGTGGTGGGCACCCCTTGATTATGAAGCTGTGAAAGTTTGGTGGTCCTAGGTGGTACAGTACCAAAGAAATGGACTTAAACACGAAAACTTAACATTGAAAACGCGAAAACTTAACATTGAAAATGGCTAAGTCGACTGCGCGGAAAAAATGGGTCAAGTTAAAAAAAAAGTAATATGTTGGATAGTGATATGTGGTGGGCACCCCTTGATTATGAAGCTGTGAAAGTTTGGTGGTCCTAGGTGGTACAGTAACAAATAAATGGACTCAAACACGAAAACTTAACATTGATTGTGGACGCCGCCCGCCGCCCGCCCGCCGCCCGCCCGCCCGCCCGGCTTTCGCCAATCAAATAGCCTGGATTTTTTTTCAAAAAACCTGGCTAAAAATTGAAACTTGCTGTGTTGAGCGAGCCTGAAATTAAGCCTCTCTAAGGCATTTTCACAAACTCTTGTCTACCTGGGAAAAGGCTGTAAGGTATAGTGTATGGAAGTGGGTGAGGTAATGTTTTCCAAATAAGCCACGTATTGGGTCCTAGGTCCGAGTCTTTCACCTGTGGTCCAGTGGTGTATAGAGGATCAGCTGTATTTCGGCTTGTGTTGCAGCAACTGTCCTGCGGTGTACGTGTACATGTATATAGGATCAGCTGTATTTCGGCTTGTGTTGCGACAACTGTCCGGTGGTGTATAAAGGATCAGCTGTATTTTGGCTTGTATCGCGGCAACTGTCCGGTGGTGAGGATGTGGGAGATACCAAACAGCATCAGCACAAACATGATCATGGACATGACGATGACATAGTGGCTGATACTCGTGCCAATGTCCAACCAGCTGCCACTGTCTTGCACGAGGAAGAAGAAATGCTGCAAACAAACATGAAAAGATAAACATGAGTATACAAATATGGAAATCCAAATATGAACACACAGAAAACACATGTGTGCTTAATTTGATCTCAATCATTTATCCTCGACGATAGTATGTCAGTTGCTTTATCTACAGTGGAACATCTTTAAACCAGATACACTGGGGACGTCCCAGGGTGTCCGGTTTAGAGTCTCTACAGCAAAAACATGAAAATACTAGCAAACAAGAATTCCGCCATGGAAGCGGTGTCGCGCCTGCCAAGGCATTTGTCCGTAACATGATCATGGGCATGTGCTATATCACAAAAACCGTCTGAAAAGTGCATGCTTAAGAGACGAAAAAGGTCACGGTTGAAGTAACTTTTTGACATAAACAAATGGCTCAGTGTTTCCACAACCATGTGAAGGTCAAAAAGGTCAAGGTCACAGTGTTTTCACAAAAAGGTGAAGATACAAAAGGTCATGGTTATGTTAATGGGGGAATGAGTATGTTCCAAATGCTCACATGTATCAGGTGTTCAAATATTGAAGCAATCAGTCAAGTAATAGTAGAATTATGATGATGAAGAAGCATATACAAACTTTTTGACAAGTGTTTCTGGAAAAATGTGAAGGCGAAAAGGTCAAGGTCATGTTAGTGGCGGCATGAGTGTGTTAAAAATGATTACATGTATCAAGTGTCCGAACATTGAAGCAATCCATCAAGTAACATTAATGTTATACAACGCTGAAGAAACTTGTACAAACTTTTTGACACAAAAAAATGGCTAAGTGTTTCCGCAAACGTGTGAAGATAAAAATGGTGAAGGTCATGTTAATGATACCATGATGGTGTTCTGAATGATCACTTGTATCAAATTTCCAAATATTGAATCAATCCGTTAAGTTATATTAAAGTTATATCATGATGAAGAAACTTGTACAAACTTTTTGACGCAAAAACATTTGGCTAAGTGTTTCTCCAAAAATGTGAAGGTAAAAAGGTCAAGGTCATGTTAATGGGGGCATGAGTGTGTTCCAAATGCTCACATGTATCAAGTGTCCATATATTGAAGCAATCCGTCAAGTAATATTAAAGTTATACCATGATGAGGAAACTTGTACAAACTTTTTGACATTACGGATGACGACAGCGGAAAAAGCGCAACTATAGGCGCGACAAAAACAAGGGCATCGCTATCACTAAGCTAATGTCCTCGCTGGTAGCCTTGATAATAATAAAAAAAAAAATAACATTTTTAACCCAGTCCTCAGTGACCTTGACATTGGGCCGTATGCCAAACAAAGCACCATCCCTAGACACATATTGTGGCCAAATATTATCAAAATCGTTAAAGTGGTTCATGAGTTATTGAACAAGAGTTGTCAGAAGACAAAGACAACGAAGACAGATGCTGACTTTGACGCCGAGGGTATGCCATAAGCACTCCTTTCTTCGAAAGTTGCACTAAAAATAAAAGGTGTTACTAATGTACGTACATGGACTAACGCTATATCCCCTCTTGCCTATCGGCGAGGGGATAATAAACACACAGCAAATATTCATGTTCACAGCCAATGTCACAAACATCAAATAAAATACAGTGGAACCTCTCTAAACCGGACAAAAATAAACATGTGATCATAATTTTGATGGGTTTCTGGGTCATTTATCTCAGGTGATAATGCTTGTCCGTGATCGCATAGCACACAACTATGGCTCGGAATGATCAAATGCCTGATTTAAAGTGAAACCTCGCTAAACCGGACACTCTGGGGACCTACTAGGGTGTCCGGTTTAGCGAGGTTGCACTGTACTAGAGAAAAGTGTGCCTGGTGGGGATATAATCTATGAGCCATGAATCAAATGAAAAATCTAAATTCACGATGTGCATCTACACACCATAAAGAAGATACATATCAAATATGAAGTGTCCAGTTATTATAGTTTAAAAGTCTTACTTCTTTCAAGGCAAAATTGTGAAATTCCAAGTCCAACAAGAGTGAAGAAGGTCACAATATACGCCTATCGAGGTACAGCCAGTAAGCAAGGGGGACAACTCCATGGAACATGCAATCATTAACACTGATGGATATACTAATTATATAGCCTAAAAAAATTAACGCAAATTTAAACAAGAGTACCATCGGTATATGACTGTCGCGGCATGGTCAATGAAGGGAAAACAGTAGGTCAATGTCACATTAAGGTCAAATGGTATGTCACTGCATGTATACCGAGTATGATGTAAATCAGCTGAAAACTGTAGAAGTAGTAGAAGACAAGCATAGGGGATTGGGGCCGCATAAAAACTGTTCATGTTACTCACTCCAGCACTTGATGGGTGTCATATAGACCAAGTCTGAATTGAATCGGTGGAAAATGTAGGAATAGTTCATCATACAAGTCAAAAGTGGGAATTTTGGAATCAAAGAAGTGGATAATGTTTGTGTTACGCACTGTGGAACTTGGTCAGGTATGCACAGTATTACATTGATAAGTGCAAAACTGTAGGACTAGTTCACAGTATAAGTCGAATGCACAGCACACGAATGCCCCGCTGGCAGCCAAAGAAAACGAGGCATGAATGAAAAAGAAAAAAGAGGGCCAGAGAAGCGTGGATTGTGACATCATGAAAGTAGACCATCAGAGCATTGCGTGTGTGAAACATCAAGCAGATCCATACAAGGAAACAGAAATTATAAGACATTTACCCGAGAGATAAGGTTTCGAACACACAAAGTGACCTTGACCCTGAGCTTAGCGGGGAAGGGACGATCGTGGACTTGTCACAGTGCGGTAAAGGACCATTAGA
Organism: Conchocele bisecta; assembly: GCA_029237695.1. Lineage (NCBI taxonomy): Eukaryota > Metazoa > Mollusca > Bivalvia > Lucinida > Thyasiridae > Conchocele > Conchocele bisecta. The sequence goes on from CM055265.1 coordinate 100,913,951, forward strand.
GCTGTGTGTGTGTGAAATATCAAGCAAATCCGTGCAAGTAAACAGAAATTATAAGACATTTACCATTTGAACGCACCAAGTATGTGACCTTGACCCTGGGCTTAGTGGCGGCGGCATGATCGTGGATTTGTCACAGGGTGGTAGAGGACCATTAGAGCAATTGGTGTGTGAAGTATCAAGCAGATACTTGCAAGGAAACAGAAATTATACCTGATCGTTAAGGTTTTGAATGCACTAAGTATGTGACCTGGACCTTGGGTTTAGCGGGGTACGCAGGATCATGGATTTGTCACAGCATAATGGAGGACCATCACAGGAACTCATTATACATGTGTGAACTAGAGAAAGTGAGCTAGGGGTTATGTATATCCCGGCCGCCGCCTGGACGGACAAATAAAAAGGAGAGGAAATCTATAAGATAGCAATCTTTCGTTCCAATCCTCTTTACACTGCTTGTATACCTAAAACTGATGTAAATTATTATTTAATAAAATATGTTCATACCAAATAAAAACTTTAACGCAAATATTTAAAAACATTTAACGCAAATTTCTAAGTAATTTGACCTTGACCGTGGACAGGAAGGCCGCATGCGTGTGGTATGGAATGAAAATATGGATGATGATAAGAAGTATATGAAGTTTGAAGTCAATCCGACTTACCGTTGCAGAGATAACGGGTACCAGAAAACTTTAACGTAAATCTTATGGATGCAAATTTCTAAGTAGTTTGATCTTGATCTTGGACATGAACGCCGCATGGGTGTGGTATGGAATTAAACTATGGATGATGATAAGGAAGTATATGAAGTTTGAAGTCAATCCGACGAACCGTTGCAGAGATAATGGGTACCAGAAAACTTTAACGTAAATCTTACGGACGCAAATTTCCAAGTAATTGACCTTGACCTTGGACATGAAGGCCGCATGGGTGTGGTATGGAATGAAAACATTGATGATCATAAAGAAGTATATGAAGTTTGAAGTCGATCCAACTTACCGTTACAGAGATAATCGGTACCCAAAAACTTTAATGTGGATAGACGGACGGATGGATGGACAAACGTACGGAGAGAATTACGAAAACTATATACCCCTCGACATACCTCGTATGCCGGGCGTATACATATGAAGCAACTACATGAAAGAAATTTACCAGAGTGGGACGCACGGGAAGTATACACTTTTATCCCGTCAACACAGTGCGTATGTGCCGTGAAACACGGTGCCGTGAAACATTTTTGATATCCAGTCAATACAATTTTTGCATTTTACAGCCATTTGTAGGTGTTGACGGGATAAATAGAATAGTAGGTTAGTGCTGTGAATGGGAAAAAATATCTCGCGCGGCACGGAAACGGGATGTGCTCGGCAGAGCCTCACCCATCCCGTTTCCTGAGCCTTGCCAGATATTTTTCCCCATTCACGGTACTAATCTACTATTCTCTATATAGAAGGCCCACCAGGGCTTGAAACAAAAATTGATGGGATTTTTTGTTAAAAATAGGTACCCATGCTAATTTATATCAATATGATGGGTAAGCTTTCGGATAGGGGTATGCACCCTCTCAAATTTGACCTTTGACTGTCATTTCAAGGTCATTTAGGGGTAAAAAAAACCAAAAAACATAGGTGTCTCAATATTTGCCATATACTGTATAGGTAACCATCACTCATAAAATCAATGTTGAAGATGGAAACAAGTTAAATGCTGGTAGTACTATTATTGTTAGTAGTAAAACTAGAAATGTGACCTGTCGGCACACGAATGCCCACGCTGGCAGCTAAAGAAAACAATGCACATTTGAAAACACAGAGAAGCGTTGATTGGTCACAACATTAAAGCAGACCATCAGAGCAATGGGTGTGTGAAATATCAAGCAGATCCATGCAAGGAAAGCGACATTATAAGACATTTACCCGACTTTCAAAAGTATGTGACCTTGACCCTGGGCTTAGCATAGGTGCGACGATCGTGGATTTGTCACAGGGCGGTAGAGGACCATTAAATCAATGCGTGTGTGAAATATCAAGCAGAAACGTAAATATTACTTAATACTATGTAAAAAGAAACACTTTCGATGTTAAAGACATGCGGAATAGTTACCTAATTAGATACCCACTTAATTTCCGTTAAGATATCTTTTTTTTAGGGAACCCACCTTTCTGTCAAACGATGTTTTATCGAGAAAGAAGGCAAAATATGTAACAAAAGCAGACAACAATTGTTTGTTTCCAGCATAGTAAGGGTTAACTCCCAGCAGCAAAGCATTTGAAGGGGTCAGTGGAAGAAGGGGGCTAATTCCATAAAACGACGGATCCCTTACTAGGACTTACGATAGTCTCATTCATCCACTGACCCCTTCAATTTTATTTATATTCTAATCATACGTGTACAAGCAGACCCAGATTGGCAATTGCTGGAAATTATATTAGGTCACTGTGAGCCTATGCTCGCACTTACGAGAGCCATGATGTCCGACATGAGCAGTATAAGCAGGAAAAGGGCCTGTATGGGGACCCGTGTCACCACGTGGATTGCCTGCAGGGCACACGTTACCAGCAGGAATGGAACAGCCACCTGTACAATAAAACATCAGCAACCAATTTCACCAATATTTCCCTAATCAGAGTAGATAGACTTTGAGCCAGCAATACCTCCCTCCCCCCCTCTCACCCGGGGGATTTTTGGTGAGTATGATTTTATGATTCAGTAGCCTATTGTCTATCAAACCTGGTTGTCTGCACTAAAAAAGCCGCTGGATGAACAAATGGCCGCCGATCATTATTTTATTGTTTCAATAAGGACTGTTAACTTTCAGTCTGATCAATATTAACTGGGTAAATTTCTATATACCGGTGTCAAGAAAGTCAAAATGGCCGCCAAAATGGACAATTTCATGTACAATATAGCATGTATCTATACCAGTTTGATATACAAATTAAACCACTTGATAATAGATACATATCCACTTATACAATGCTATAATTATATTTTCAAAATGGCCGCCAAAATAACCAAATGTTCAATAAAATTGATGATGAAGCTGCAGTTTCCAGTAATTAAACAACAATAAAATTGCTATGCATAGAGTGTGCTATACTGTTTATTTTCAAAGACAAATAGTTAGCTGTCTAGTTAATGGGATTGGTAACAAGCACATTTCTCCGAATTAGGCAAGCATGATGATGATCATTGGCCAAGGCAGTATGTAGGCTGGTACATTGAATGATGGATGGCATGAGTATGCATATTCCAAGTATGTATGGCTTTCTCCAACAATAAGAATTCCACATATGTCTTCACATGTGCCGATAATTAAAATGAACCCTAGTTCTTACAATAAATGCCATATTTGTAAATGTACAACGTATCGATAGTCGATTCATTTTGATTGCACAGTCTTGCGCAAGCACAAGCATTACTGTCCTACAGCTCAGATAGTAGAGCACTCGGTAAATGCATTCGAACTGCATTCCTTTTGTGAGAGTTCGAGCCTCGGACAAATTATTATTTGGTTTTTACTTTTTGACTCAGCGTTTTCCCACATTCTATGTGTTATATAGATATTATATAGATATTGACAAAGGGTCCTTGTGACATGTGCACTGGGTTTACTGTGTCACAGAGCATGCAGTCAGATCGGGGCGTACGGTGTTCACAACTAATTTACTAATTAAATCTTATATATCTATCAAAGTGAAACAAAACCGGGGTTTAGACATATTCTAAAATTGTCGCCTGTAGGTATTTCATAGAAACAACAGTATGAGGGGGGAGGTAGGGGTGGGGGTGGGGGAGACTCTTCGGGGCGTCAAATATACACATCCTCAGGGATATTGGCCTCCTAATTGTTTTGGCCCCTGAAAATGTTTGGCTGGCTAAACCCACCCTGCACGTCGTATGTCCACAGCCCCCAGAGCGGGGAAGATATTGATTGCGTATATATGTTTGGTCCAGACAGACATATGGATGTACATGTAACTAAGATGATTCAAATGACATTATCCAATATACGTATATATCAGTTTCAAACATATGTAAAAATGTTTCTATAAGCTACTATAAATAATGTTAATAAAATAAACTTGTTAACAATGGCAGATATGTCGGAGTATGAAGTGGGGGATTCAATAATAAAAAAGATACAACAATGGTGGTGTCGAACCCACAACCCTCAACGAAAGATTAATTAAAAAAAGATAACTGTAACCACTATGCTACATGCATCAGACACTAAATATATGTGTTGGTCACAGGTGGATATAGGTGCACAACTGCACATATGTATAACAATGCAATTATGTATGTGTTGGTCACAGGTGGATATAGGTGCACAACTGCACATATGTATAACAATGCAATTATGTATGTGTTGGTCACAGGTGGATATAGGTGCACAACTGCACATATGTATAACAATGCAATTATGTATGTGTTGGTCACAGGTGGATATAGGTGCACAACTGCACATATGTATAACAATGCAATTATGTATGTGCTAAAATTAGATGCTGAAATCACAGGTGCATAATCGATTAAATTTGGACTTGAACATGCTTGCATTTCCCATGGAGGGCCTGAAGTATGTTGGTGTGGTACACATACGATTCAAGTGCCTGTGCTAACTATTTCCTTTTTTTTTTAACAAATAAGCAACAACAAAAGTGAATCAAAGTACTGAAATATGTTATCTCCACAAAAACTGATCACTTGCAGACCTAGAGACTGAAAGCTGCATATTTTCTAAATTCATTCATTCATTCGGCTCATATTTAAGGGTGGGAACCCGGTTATATTTTCTAAATCATCATCCAGAGGCAAATGTACTGTGATAGTGCAAACCCATTCCCATCCATACGTTTTCTCTAGAACAAATTACTGTTTGAAACTCCCAGAAAAAATTGTACGAAACTGGCGGGTAACTGGTCACTGCTACCTAACTGTGAGAACTAAAGATAATAGCTGCTGAATTCATACGCACGAAATGTCTTGATTCGTATTTTCCAGAATTTAACTGATAAAGTGAGGGCGAAACTGTGAAAACTATAGAGAATAGTATATGTAGAGTTTTAGATACAAAGCAAGACCGACCAAAACGCCATAGGATAAGTTGGCACAGGCACTATTTTCTTGGTCGTACTCGACATTTAGGCGTAGCACGACAATATGGCTGCCCCCATTGAAATTTGCGTGACATAATATGCTATCTCAAGAGAGATAACGTATAAAAATATATTCAGAATATGCCTGAATTTTGTTTGAATATATTTCGTGCCAATATTTAGTCCGGGGGCAAATGTACCTATACGTATACGAATCCGGCACCTCATGTTAATTTTTGGCACCCGGTGATTTTATAAACTTGAATGTATAACGTTTCCAAAATATTCAGGTGCCATTTTTTCAAACCACGGTCAAGATCATTTCAAGGTCATTGAACTTCATGCAATCTTGGTGTCTGATTAATGATATGCATATGATAATTTGCAGTACTCATTGAACTGATAACCATATAAATTGCTCATAAGATCGGAATAATAGATATTCTGCATCTTAATAACAGAAACACACACTACCTTTCAATGTATGGCGGTTATAGGTTCAAATAGGTTGGTATGTAAGACACGTATGGGCGTCATTTCATGTATATACCTATATTTGTAGTTCAAAGTATTGTATAGGAAATATAGTAAAGCTGTTTCTTATACGTTACCATATTTACATTTCAAAATGGCAGCCAAACTGCCTTTTTCTTATAAATACAGGTATGCTAAAAATAACTTAGTAGTGATGCCAGTGCGGAAGAAAGTGAAATAAGCCAACATAATCTGCCATTGATAATTATGTCATGGCTAGCAGCGACATAATACTCACGGCAATCATGCTTACTTTCAAAATGGCCACCAAAATAAAACGATTTGCCAAGTATAGACCAGTGAAAAAGTCAAATAGTGAACGTCATGTTGATGCTTTAATCCATGCATTCAAATGCAAAGATTCTAACAATACACCAAACATCTATGTTAAATATTCAATGAGTCTTATCATGGTTTATGCAGTATCAAAGAATCCAGCACTGTGCAAAGTAACATATGCAAATTATGTCACATACTCGATAAAGTTTTACAAAGTTAAACATGCATGCTCCTTAATTTGTGAACGTGCTGCACAAGGATACGACTTAATTAAGGGACTAATAGTTTGGTTATACGGCTCCGCTTATGTGCTGCAAGTAGAGTTCTATAGCACTTCTGAAGGGGATGATATTCATGAAACTTATATGGCTAAATTAGTTTTCATCAATATAATGTACCGCATATACAAAACTATAGTATAAGTAGTTACAACGATATAATCTTTTCCATAATGTGAAATTAATATTTGTGATAAGCTGAATCTGATGCATACAATGCATTCAGAAAAGTAGAACAATTCCGAGAATTATATTTGCATATAGTATGCTCTTTTTAGAAGTCAGTTAGCAAGTTGAAACATATACTGGTTATTTTAAGTAATGTAATCATTCCAGTAATGATAAGCTGCATCATAATGAAGGTCACTATACTGGGTTGTTTGTCTATTTGCAAAATCATCCAATGTTTATTTATAAGAGTATAATAGAAAGCAATAAACCATATGGACCGTACACTCATGGAAAATAATTTCAACATGTTAATACTATAAAATACACGTGTTAGGAGGACAGAATTTTTAACGAGACACTTTACCATGATATATGTTATTTTTATGAGCTTCTATTATATAAGTGAGAGCATATGTCAGACTGCTCTGTATTCAGAGCTGATTGTGGGCTAGCTGGGCCACATTATTCTATGATATCCGTTACATCAGAGAATGTAGACAATGCATGCATTTGTACCATGTGCTAATCGTGTCCATTATCTATCATCATGTTTGTATTTTCACATTGCTTGTCTGCTTGTTATCAAGAGCCAGCATGGTTTATGCAATAAACTATTACTGCGCATAGTCGGATGGCACAACAGACTGCTGGTAGACATTAGGAATATACATGCTCTGATATCATTATGAAGAAGAAAGCTAAGACGTTTGTGGATACGTGCTGGTCGTCTGTATGATTTGTTAGTTAAAGAACATTGTAAACGCAATACTAATGTCGTATCTTATGTGAAAGTTGCTATTTTGATAAGTTGGTGATATTATATAGTACAGTCAAACCTGTGAATAAAGACCAGCCATGGGAAGTGAAAAATCTGGCCTTTGTTCACAGGTGGTCTTTATTCGCAGGGTCATTTATATAGTAATTGTGTCATTGGGACAACACAATTGTGGCCTTTACAGCCAGGTGATTGCTATTCGGAGGTGGTCTTTAGCACAGGTTCAACTGTATTGCACAAAATAATTCGACTATATAATCCTTTAGTATGCTGCCTGGTTAACAATGAATCCATCCTCACTTGGATTTCGCACATATCCTTTTACTCGGAGAATTAGACACGGTTATATATTTTGGGGGAGATGTTATCTATATGTGGGTCATGTATGGAAGTAAGTGAGCACGGTCCCACCAATAAATGATAATGATTATAGTCATACAACATTACCATAAACCTTGAATGCAATCATATATGTTTATATTTTATATTTTAACCAGACGGTGACCTTATCAAAACAAAGAATTCCGCCACGGAAGTGGTATCGCGCCTGCCGAGGCATTTGACCGTGTTGTGAAAAAACAATAACTTTAACGCATTTGCCTTACAAAAAAACCTGCATGAGTCATGATGAACTGCGTTAAACTATGCATTTATTAGAAATTAACAGGTAGCAATAAGTAAATATAAACGTTATGAAGCATGACATTGAAATTATCATTTATAAGACATGTGCTTTAATAGTTTTCCTTTAATTAATGAAATCTGACAAACATATTCAGTAGATGGTAGATTATATGGTATTTATCCTGTTTTTGGTCTTTTGATAAATACAATACTACACTATTCTTAATTTTACATGACCTTGAACTGGCATTCAACTAAACAAAAGTAAATACAAATACATTACATAACTAGACATTATGTTTGTAAAACATGGATATGCCCTAGTGGCATACTGGTCTCTGGTGAAACTCTTCCAAACTTTGACTTTTCGACGTAAATGTACACGGACGGACGGACGTACAGAACCTCAAGAGCAACGGAATATGCCCCTTGCTATCGCATAGGGGGCATAAAGACATTTCTGAAGATATTTTCTTTAGAAATACATGTCTTTAGATTAATAAATGCGGAATTATGACAAAGAATACGAAACATATGAAGTTTGATTGGTGAATTTAAACTATCAACATCCGCGACCTACTACGATATTGACACTTGATGACGGCTAATATATTCCACACATAAATTTATTATCAATATCAATGAAGATATAGACATTTTTTGTATGCCGAATGTATTAATGAATATGTTTTAAAAGTATATATAGCATCAAATTTGTCTTGATGTTCAATCACCTTGAAATGACATTGAACTTAAGTGGAAATAATTTTTCTGACTGCTGAACCATATAAGGTTATACCTAATATAAAACAACCACGAGAAGAAAACCGCGATGTGTCGCATTCATGGTGATTACACTGAACTATAACGACAATGTTATGTTCATACCAGAAAGGTATCATATAACAAATTAAATAAGTCCTTTTTTTGTCGTGGCTGGTGAAAAAAAAAGAACATTATGTTACGTATCTCTAGAGATATATGTTCTAGGGTAATAACTGAACGATATATGTACACGTACATACTGTTATAGCAGTAATACAAAGAAAACGTTGCCGTTTTCATTCGGTGACCTTGAAAATATAGTGTTGTGACCTTGACCTTAATAGTTGTTGTTAGATTCCTTGATTGCAGTTGATTTCTAATTATTGTGATGCATACCACCGAAGATATTGATAATCAAAATTAACCAATTCCTCGGTTTTAGGGCATAAATACCAGGATTTTGACCTTGATTTTGAATGACCTTGAAAGTGTCCGACAAAAATGGCACCCGGATTTTTCGGAAACTTGGATCCCAGACGAATGCAAAACCACTAACAAAGAAAAATTAACATGAGGATTCTGAGCAATTACCCCCAGACTAATTGGTCACATACTTGCTACATCGTCGTGCTAATGTCAGTTTTGCACTTTTTACACACGCTTTACATATTATAGTTCAATATGGAATCTCCTGTGACATTTGCATTTGCCACTTTATCGGAAACCAACAGTAGGTTCAGGTTAGTAATTAAAGGTACTGTAATTGCCTGGGTAAACTGACACTAGCTCAATTTGATTGATTGTTTAAATGTCATTTAACATTTAATTTGCTTAACAACAGTCATGTACAGACAATGGATTGTATGCTGATATTCATTACCACAGGGATTATTTTAATGTTAATTTTGAGAAGATACATTTTTCTTTAAAAGACGAGATAAAATTAGCAGGAAGTATGTGGAATGTCAGTGACTTGTGGCATGAAATAATGATCCTCTAAATGAAATAAACAAATCTTACCTTAAACAACAACAGTGCTCCCATAATGAAAGGATTGAACACCGAGACGAAACACAGCACGCATGCCGGGTCAAAACTGCAAAAGGGAGAATTTATTTTAATTTGATTTCAAAGCATTTGTAAATATTGAAACTTGAGCAAACGTAGCAAGGGCTTACGGATACGGAGAATTTATTTCTCCAGTAACATATTTATCTTATTAATCTGTTCATGATTGACAATCACATAGCCATAGCTAAAAGCGCTCAAAGAGCTTAACTAATCTTGCATAAAGTGAGTTTAATAACACGATTGGTGGGAAACCAGATTCCGCCAGACACCAGTTTCCGCCAGCCCTCTGTTTCTGGGCTAACCTAAAGGTTTTGTGATTTTGCGTTTGTAGATTCCAAGATCACATTAAAACTGAGCAGAATGTAAATAAATCATGGTTGGCTAAGTCGTAATAATTTACCTGTAGTAAAATAGATCACTTGGAGAACTTTCATTTTCTAGACACTGCAGGGGCGTCACAAACTCTCTTGTGTTTCCGCATGTTTTCTCTCTTGTGTTTCCGCATGTTTTCATGTACTGAATTTGTAAAGACTCACAGAGGTCCAGATAAGTTTTGCATCTAAAGAGTATTATATGCCCATATTTCAAATTCAGTAGACACAAAAGATCTTTATATCAGAGACATCATCTGGGACATTTTCTGGCAAAAAAAACATTCATTCACCATTACCCCACGTATTGATTGGCATTATTATACATTTTATATTAGACGTAAATTTCCACACTGATATCATGGGCGATAAAATGTTTCTTTAAAATGTGAACAGACTTTAATATTTATTCTATTCTCTGTATTTAGTTTTTAATGTGCAATGATCATACTTTATAATCTGTTGAAAATATTTTTTTTCCAGGTGACGCATTTAATTAGTATAAATAATTAAAATGCCTCATTTGCATGTGAAAATAGCCTGATACTACCGCGAGTCACTGTCAGTAAAATAAATATTACTAAATGATTATATCTGTATAGCGGGCACTTGTAATGTTTAGAACTGGTGGCATAGCGACACAATTATACACTTATTTAATTCCTATAAAGAACATTTTGTGCCTACTGAGTGTGCATGTATCTTTAAATAGGGTACAAATGATTAAAAATAAAACAAATTTGAAAATTCACTTATTTGAGCTGCAAAAAGCAAACACTGTTTGTTTTTTGCATCTCAACGAAGTAAATTTTAAACTTTATGACAGTATTTTCACTACTCAATTTGAAAATCAATGCATATTTTCACATTCCTGTGAGAATTTTGTACTCCCACTTTCGATAATCAATGTGTATTCTGCTAAAATAAGTGTGTAAGATATGCCAATACGCACCTTATCTGGAGCTCTGGACTCATCAAGAGAAGATTTTTAAGAGATCACTGAACTTTAGAAACAATAATGTGAGTCAAAAGCGGCAGAATCCATCACAGAGTATTGTTGCGTTACCAACACTGTTCTGTTCTATTTTTAGTTGTCTTTCTGATGCAAATCCATACGACATCATTCACTCTATTGTCTGTATCAGAGTTTGATCAACTGATTTCTCATTATATTGAAATGTACAATACATTTAAAATTCCATTGTGACACTTCCAGTCGCGCATACGCAAACAAAACTGTACTGGCAGCCATTACAAGAGGAGAACTTAGGCTCAACTGGTCACCCAATTGGCAACAGCATTTCAGCGACTCTGGTTAGTTATATTTCATTTCCGCATTTTTCTGTATTTATTAATCTAGGAACACCATTACATTATTCCAAATCAACAAATATCATAATAGCAGCTTAACTTAACTGAAATAAGGGGGCTGGCGGAAACTGTTACAGCTCCTGCTTTTCCATGTGTTGTTTACGTCACACATATGGCCCGACCAGATTACGTACTATAGTCAGTCCGTTTCAGTGTTTCTTTTTTGCACATATGATGAAAATTACTCCCAGAATATATGGTCGGAGTTATATTATTCTATGTGACTGGTCAATCGCAAAAATCAGATTTTTTTTGTGAAAAGTGGCGGATTCTGGTAGCCCACCAGCATGTAACATAAAATATGCAAACTAGAAAATTGTTTGTAAAACAAAATGCCACCGTTGTTGAGCATTCATGAATACAACAGCAATCACCGAGTGAGTGATTGGAGAAAAACTTATTTTCAGAATATAACTGCGGATGGATCGGTGGAACAGGGAAAACTTGATGCTAAGCACTCCATCATTTGATGGTTGGAACATATACAGAGTATGAAGAGAATCCGCCAAAAACTGTAGAAGTAGTTCGCCTGACAAGAAAACAAATATTTTCATAGTCAAAAAAGTGGCATAACTGCGGATGGGACAGCAAATTTTGTTACGTTACACCCTCCTGCACTTGTAGTAGGTAGTGCTGTACCGAGTATGAAGAGAATCGGCCAAAAACCGTAGAAGCAGTTCGCTGGACAAGGAAAATTGTCTACAGACAGATGGACGGACAGACACGGACCGACAGGGTAAACACAATATGCCACCGAAAACTATCGTTGCTGCTGTGGCATAATAAGACATATTAATGTAACATACATGTATGTGCAGATTCTATATTAATAATAAGACATATTAATGTAACATACATGTATGTGCAGATTCTATATTAATAATAAGACATATTAAAGTAACAATACATTATGTGCAGATTCTATATAATAATAAACATATTAATGTAACATACATGATGAGATATATTTATAATAAGACATTAATGAACATACTGTGTGCATTCTATATTAATAATAAGACATATTAATGTAACATACATGTATGTGCAGATTCTATATTAATAATAAGACATATTAATGTAACATACATGTATGTGCAGATTCTATATTAATAATAAGTGCTAAAATATCAGGGCTGACAATGTCTGGACAGGTTGGTCAGGTTCTATCTACACTGGTTCAAATAATTGATCAACTCATTGATTTTGGCTTAACATTAATTTAGTAGCAAGATCATGATGTACAGATCGGTGGGTAAATCCAGACTGCATCTTGCAGACTAACTCGGGGGACTAAATTCAGGACTTGCTGAATCGACAAGATCCCGACTTGATATCAAGTGCCCTTGTCACATCCAAAATATCACTTTTCCCAATCCCCTTTGTGTTGCCTGTGTGACAAGCAGCTGAGTGATAACCATGTCATAATAACTTTACCTGTTCACACTGGCTATGTTCCCTGTCCCGAAAAATGCAGTTAAAATAAGATACACCTGATGGAGTGTTAAGGAAACAACAGCGTAATAAATATGTGAGACAACATAACAAAATGGGGTATTTTACCAGTATAGTTGATGACCCCAACTCAAAAGCAGAGAGCATAGCCCCTGACAAGACTGCACATATACACAGGCTGATCTGGGGCTACACTGGTAACAAACTCAATAAGCCCATATTTGTCATGGCAAGCCACATATGTGACTGACTGGTTACAGCATTAACCCTTAGACCGCTACACACAACAATTGTTGTCTGCTGTTGCTTTTATATGTTTCCAATGGAAATGATTCTGAAGTGCTGTTAAAGCATGTTGTAAATTATTCTAAAGTGCTGTCAAAGCTGATAAAAATGGAAAATAGAAAATAAACAGCAGACAATTTTTTTTTTAAATATTAGTGTAAGGGTTAAATGCCAGTTTACACACAGATATGCTAGCACACTCCAGTTGCCTGAAATGATCTGCACATCATGTTAGAGGCATGACACATGTTTCATTGATATACAGATCAGAACATAATCAGACTGTGAATTTCTCCAGTCAGCTGAAACATTTGGCAGTCATAAGTTTATTAGGGTCTACAATGTTTGCTGATGAAACATTCTTGATCAGGTTGCCCAGTAGCCGATTTCATCAAAATTGCAAAGTATACTTTTCTAGCAAAGTATACTTTGAGGGAGTAATCATTTATTTTTCCTGAAATGCATTATTTCATATAGAACTAACAACTGCATATATTTGATGATTAAAAGTATGCAGAATTATTATACTGAATTTATTACATTATCACAGCCAAAATGGCTGTGATAATGTAATAAATTCAGTATAATAAAAAAAAAATAATAAATATCCTAAAATTGAAAATTTCTCCCCCAAAGTATACTTTGCTAGATAAGTATACTTTGCAATGTTGGTGAAATAGGCTACTGGTTGCCCAGACTAGCCAGCTGTTCAAAAGTTGTCAAAACTCAGTAAACTTAATTGCATTACAAGCATTCGCAGTAGAAGATATACTAATGTATTTCCACCATATAGCCGTAATTCGTCGAATTAGACCTTATTTTTTATATTCACATACTAAAATAAGCTGAAATTTGGTTTCGGAAGCAAACACTGTCTTAAATATCCTGTCAAAGCCCAGAAAGTATACTTTTTAAGGTGACGCCATTGGTTAGAGACCAGTGGTCCCTGACAAAATATGATGTCAACAAACGGGTGATGTGTAGGCTGATCTTTAATAATCAGCACTTTGCCATTGATGAATCATCTCTAAATAAAGGAAACATATTAAACCATGACATACACGTATTAAGAGGCAAAATGACCAGGGGCCTATTTCATCAACATTGCAAAGTATACTTTACTAGCAAAGTATACTTTGAGGGAGTAATCATTTATTTTTCCTGAAATGCATTATTTCATATAGAACTAACAAATGCATATATTTCATGATTAAAAGTATGCAGAATTATTATACTGAATTTATTACATTATCACAGCCATTAAATGGCTGTGATAATGTAATAAATTTGTGATAATGTAATAAATTCAGTATAATAAAAATTAATAAATTTATCATAAAATTGAAAATTTCTCCCTCTAAGTATACTTTGCTAGTAAAGTATACTTTGCAATGTTGGTGCAATAGGCTACTGGTCCTACGTTGGTGAACTAGGCTACTGGTCCTACGTTGGTGAAATAGACTACTGGTCCTACGTTGGTGAAATAGACTACTGGTCCTACGTTGGTGAACAAGGCTACTGGTCCTACGTTGGTGAAATAGACTACTGGTCCTACGTTGGTGAACTAGGCTACTGGTCCTACGTTGGTGAAATAGGAAATATGGTCCACTTGGTAAATAGCTACTGGTCCTACGTTGGTGAAATGACTATGGTCCTACTTGGTGAGCTACCTACGTTGGTGAATAGACCTACTGTCCTACTTGGTGAATAGCCTACGGAGGTCCTACGTTGGTGGACAGCTACTGGTCCTACGTTGGTGAATACTACCTACTGTCCTACGTTGGTGAAATAGGCTACTGGTCCTACTTTGGTGAAAGACTACTGGTCCTACGTGGCAGTGAAGGCTACTGGTCCTACGTGGTAATAGGCTACTGGTCCTCACGTTGGTGAAATAGACTACTGGTCCTACTTGGTGAATAGGCAAACCTGGTCTGATGGCGTTGGTGAAATAGATTATGTCCTACTTTGGTGAACTACTACTGTCCTACGTTGGTGAAATAGCTACGGTCCTCGTTGGTGAAATAGGCTACTGGTCCTAACGTTGGTGAAATATACTACGGACCTACGGTGAAGTAGCCTACTGGTCCTACGTTGGTGAATAAAGGCTACTGCCTACGTTGGTGAAATAGGCTACTGGTCCTACGTTGGTGAAATAGACTACTGGTCCTACGTTGGTGAACTAGGCTACTGGTCCTACGTTGGTGAAATAGGCTACTGGTCCTACGTTGGTGAAATAGGCTACTGGTCCTACGTTGGTGAAATAGACTACTGGTCCTACGTTGGTGAACTAGGCTACTGGTCCTACGTTGGTCGGAAAATACCCTAAGGTCCATTTTGCCCGACACCACATACTATTACCAAAAAGTACCCATGATACAATGTATGAGAACTTACAAATACTGACCTACTTTTCAAGATAACCTTTCACTAAAGCATAGTTTAATATATGACCCATTATTTACGCAAAGGTACCTCTTAATATTTGTGGCCAGTATAGGCACTCGGGGTAATGACTCAAATGGCCAAAAAACGTCATGCAATCCATGGAATTCACTGAACATGGCTATAAGCCATATCTCCATGATCATTACTTATTTCATGACCGGATTTCACATGCATACATGAACCTTACAATGATAACAGAGTATAATTTGTTTGATGCAAATTTTGTAAAAGACCTTTTTGGTTTTATGCGAATACAGAAAATATATATTTAATAGTAAAGTGAATTGCCAAGTCTACAGTCTATAACATCTGAGAATTGGGACTTCGGACTAAACAAAAAAATAATAATTAGTATAGTGCGACAGTTTTGCCAATCTATACACTACAAACCCAAAAATAGTCATACCACCAACAATAAATATTACTAGTATTTCCCTACATTTCTGCTCATTTAACATGTTTAACACTGTATACAAATCTTGTGCTTAGCCCCTGTAACAGGAGCCATGACAGCACTGTATTCTCTAATAGCTTCATTCACGTCATCAAACGTCTTTGCAGCATGATTTTGCTTCCTCAATTCTTTGTCAATGTTCTTTTTTCTGCCCATTGAGCTTCAGCTTTTTGTAAATTTTCTATCATGCCGCTTGCGTTCTTCATTCGCTGAATTGCTACCACGAGTGCTAAATAAGAAATTACTCCCAGTAAATGCCAATGTGTTGACAAACTCACCACCAAACATAATTGCTATTATACCCGCCATTTTTATTTAATTGTTTATATTATTTATATACTTAGCATAACTCGAGTAGCCATAGCCAGCCCAGTATCCAACATAAACATCAAAATATTAGATGTACCAAATTGTAGTTTTGGCACTGACTGTTTCATTATTTTATTTACCGTACTAATTGCTCATATCCAATTTCAAGTTATTGCTGCCTGTCACAATGACTGCCCTAAAACCCATTTATTGTTTACCATAGTTTTTCGACCAATGAAAGAACAGCATTTCATCTCAATTAATCACATATTGAGACGCTTTCGCCAATATCTATTAAATGAATCATTAAATGTTCAGCGTTATATTTAGAACTGATTTTACGCATTGTTGTCATCAGTTCACGAGATGCAAAGCATATTACCACCCACACACGCGCTCACTTCATGTCACGCCGCCAATCACATACTAGTATAGCGATTCAAAATCACAGTTAGGGGCAGAGCTTCGTGACTGGGCTGGGTAAACAATAAGTAAGTTATAGTTCACATATTTAATTTTTAATAAACTAATTTCTTGTTCGCTAGCGCTCACTCAAATTCAATATGTGAACTGTAACTATTACTTAAATACCCAAGAATTCAATATATGGCAAAATGATAATAAACTGCATGTTTAGACACATCTTAATTATACTGCATTTGGCCCGAAATAAAACACAAACATATGTTAGCTTGTTGTGATATTTAATGTATATCGAGATGAACAGTACACAAACCGAAGTGGCCTGCGGTAAAACTAGAGTCAAATCATTAAGGACAAATACTCTCTAGAAAACACGGGACCCAGTACTCTGTACATGTACAATAATAACATACATGTATGTTACATTCGCAAATACAAACATATCATTGGTATGAGAAAACGGCCTGTTTACACAGTGAATACTATCGCAAGACTGACGACACACATACCTGCTTGAGTACACCACGGAAGACTATTAACATCTTACTATTTATTATTTCAAAATAATGGCATTTTCTGGCCGAAAAGATAATTCTAAACCCATTAAACTGACGACAGGCTAGAATAGCGTTTACATCTGACCATGAAAATCTGTCCAGCCGAATAACGATCGTGTGGCCATTCACATCCGGCTAAACATATATAATACGACATCAACCGTGTTGTATTCCGAAAACCAGGTGTGGATTAAGCCTATTTATTAGTCCCTGTGTGGCTCCATCCACCGATACAAAACTGTTATCACAAATACCAACTGAGGCTACATGGATTGGTGCACTTAACAACGCAACACCAACTAGAAAATGTGGCCTGTCAACACACTTAGGGCCCCTATTTGAGAGACTGTTACAATAACTTTCAAATAAATAAACAGACAGACGGACGGACTTACGAACAGTAGCGAGGGTAATTGTATTAATGTGGAAGGATGTAACGTTACTAAGTAATGCATGTGTGCAATATGAAGATATTAGCTGAAGGCGAAGAGAAATTACAGGTGATTTGAGAAACTCTTACAAAAGCTTTCAAATAAATAAACAGTCAGACGGAGAGATGTACAATCAGTAGTGAGGGTAATTGTATGAATGTGTAATAATGTATAGTTATGTAGTAATGCATGTGTGCAATATGAAGATATTAGCAGAAGGCAAACAAATTATAGTTGATTTGAGAAACTCAAACAAAAACTTTAAATAAATAAACAGACAGACGGATGTACGATCAGTAGCGAGGGTAATTGTATTAATGTGGAATGATGTATAGTTACTAAGTAATGCATGTGTGCAATATGAAGATATTAACTGAAGGCAAACAGAAATTATAAGTGATTTGAGAAACTCTTAAACAAAAATAAATGGACTGACAGACAGACGGACAGACCGAAACCTACAGGGCACCGCCGATTCTCCGCCTTAATAATCTCTATTTATGTTTCTATACGGACACACATAGCACATTGTTACTGCCACATCCACCAACCGAGTGGCAACATGTATTGATGCATGAATCTCCCCCCACACCACCACTGCATGTTAGCGGTACTTGGAAAATTAGAATTTAAGGCAACAACAGCATATATGTAGCTACCTTGTAAGCTGTATATTGGGAGATAATAAAATAAAATGAGACAACATTTGCAATTTTCACTTGTCAATGGCCTTAACTCTGCCAATACTTGATGAATCCGCATCAAAAACCCCAGGTGCACAACTTCACATTGTGAAAAACATTCCTGTAAAATTTCGCAACTCTATAACTCAAACACTTTTGGAAATATGTGTGACACAAATTTGTGATGAACACAATTGCCAATTTTCTCTAAGTCAAGGGTAATAACTCCATCCTTACTGGACGATTCTGCAAACAAAATCCTAGGTGCACAACTAAACATGCTGATTAACATTCCTATATAGTTTCATGCCTGTAACTCAAATACCTTTTGAGTTACCAGCGACACAAGTTAAAAATCAGCAATTTTCACTAAGTCAAGGGCCATAACTCCACATGTTGATAAACAGGTTTACCGTAATGACTGTAGCTCAAATAGTTTTTACTTATCATTAGATACAGTTATGTCAGCGTCCTATGCTATTTTATTTATCTATTTTTAGTATCGTTAAATAGTTAATGTCACTCGCCATTTTTGCGCACAGGTTTATTCGCCGGAACTCGCGTACTTAATATGTGGTAATTCACATTTCATAATACCTATTTTGATGGCAAATGTATCAAATTAAAGGTATGTCTCTATGCTCCAATTTGGTATATAGTAAAGTTCCACCTTACGACCACCCCGTTATTGAAACCACCTTGTTAATACGACCGCATTTTCTAAGAACCGTTTTATTTACACTTTATTTACATGGTTCGATACGACCACACCGCTATGCCGTAATACGACCACTTTTGACAGCCCCAATGTGTCAAAACGTGTTGTTTTAGGGTCCGTCATTATCCCAGGTGCGCAACTTCATATGACAAATATTCCTATATGGTTTCATCACTCTAGCTCAAACAGTTTTTCAGTTATGTGCGATACAAGTTGAAAATCACCACTTTTCACTAAGTCAAGGGCCATAACTCTGCGGATACTGGATGAATCCGCATCTAAAACCCCAGGTGCGCAACTTCACATGATGACAAATATTCCTGTAAAAACTCAAATACTTTTGGAGAAACGCGTGACACAAATTTTGTGACGGATGGATGAACGGACGATCGAACCAAAACATGCCAAATATCCCTACTATATATGGGGGGAGACATAATTGTAAATTACATAAGTTTGTAATGAAAAATAATCATAAGCCCTGTTCATGTGCCAAAATTAGCTCTGTGTGTGAAATTGCATGTTATGTAAATTTACTTCCATATGTAAAAGTAAATTTACATTGCATTCACCTGAAAAATAGTATATTTGTCAACTGAAGTTAAACGTACAGCAGCTTAAGATGGATAGACAGCTGTGGCTTAGAAGACACATGCCATATTTTATCAGCACCGGTTTACTTCTGGGACTTACAAGACAAAAAAATTATAATTATAAGTTATAGACTGTCACTACAACACACATGAAATTGTTTATGTTTGTTTTCCTAAAGTTTGTTATCACAATGGTCACAAGCTATTACCTGTATAAATGTGGAGAAAAAGTGGAATTTGTGCAAAGTATGCATTAACGTTTAAACTTTTAATAGTAAGGTAAAACACTGTTTAAAATGTGGAAAAGGAACATCTGCAAAATATCAAAAATGTGTCCCATGTGGCACTCATGAAGTTAGATTAAATCATAGATATTACAGTACCATAACCATAACCATAACCATAACAGGCAGTCGCCTCGTCTGTCAAATTGCCAATTTTTTTTATGCTAAGAATTAAACAAATCCCCGGGGTGGTGGCGGGTAGAATGCTCCTTGACCCCCATATCGGGACTTGGTACGCCTCGTCTGGTTTTTACCTCTCGTTACGACTCTGTATTATGAAATAACAAGAAACGAGGCAAAGCCACGAAGGCCAGGTTTTTTCCAAGCATAGACACTTGGATAACATAATTATACGCACTTTTTGTAGACTAGATGGCCGTGGCCTGCATGTCGCGCCTTGGGGCGAGGCATGGACACTAAAAAAATAGATATAGTAGATGGAAAAACTTTAACGAAAAAACTTTAACCGGACACACGGACGTACGGACGTACGCACGGACGTATGCCAAAATGCCGACGATATCGCGCTTTCCGCAAGCGGGTGCGACAATGATGATAAACATCCATGTGAAGTATCAAGGTATTGGGTGAAGCAGTTGCAGAGATATAGTACACGAAAAAACTTTAACAAAAGAATTCAAAGTAATTTGACCTTGACATTGGGCACAGGGGCAGCACGGTTGGGGGGTAGAATGAAAATATGGATGATGATAAACACCCATGTGAAGTTTCAAGGTAATGGACGAAGCAGTTGCAGAGCTATAATATAACGAAAAAGTTTTAACCAAAAAACTCTAACCAGACGTACGTTAAAAAGTTAACGTTGAAAATGGCTAAGTCAATTACGTAGAAATAATAGGTGAAGGTAAAAAAAAAAGTAACATGTTGGATAGTGATATGTGGTGGGCACCCCTTGGTTATGGAAGCTGTGAAAGTTTGGTGGTCTAGGTGGTCTTAGTAACCTAAAGTTAATGGACTTAAACACGACAAAATTAACATTGTAAACGCGAAACTTAACATGAAAATGGCTAAGATCGTACTGCTGCGCGAAAAATGGGTCAAGTTAGTAAAACAGTTGGATAGTGACCCCCTTGGTTATGAAGCTGAAAGTTTGGTGGTCCAGGTGGTACAGTACCAAAGAAATGGACTTAAACACGAAAACTTAACATGTTGCACCCCTGATTATGAAGCTAAAAAAGTGAAAGTGGTGGTCCTAAAGTGGTAGAGTAACAAAGAAATGGACTCAAACACGAAAACTTAACATTGATTGTGGACGCCGCCCGCCCGCCCGGCTTTCGCCAATCCAATAACCTGTATTTTTTTTCAAAAAACCTGGCTAAAAAAGTAACATGTTGGATAGTGATATGTGGTGGGCACCCCTTGATTATGAAGCTGTGAAAGTTTGGTGGTCCTAGGTGGTACAGTACCAAAGAAATGGACTTAAACACGAAAACTTAACATTATAAACGCGAAAACTTAACATTGAAAATGGCTAAGTTGACTGCGCGGAAAAAATGGGTCAAGTTAAAAAAAAAGTAACATGTTGGATAGTGATATGTGGTGGGCACCACTTGATTATGAAGCTGTGAAAGTTTGGTGGTCCTAGGTGGTACAGTAACAAAGAAATGGACTCAAACACGAAAACTTAACATTGAAAATGGCTAAGTCGACTGTGCGGAAAAAATGGGTCAAGTTAAAAAAAACGTAACATGTTGGATAGTGATATGTGGTGGGCACCCCTTGATTATGAAGCTGTGAAAGTTTGGTGGTCCTAGGTGGTACAGTAACAAAGAAATGGACTCAAACACGAAAACTTAACATTGATTGTGGACGCCGCCCACCGCCCGCCCACCCGGCTTTCGGCAATCCAATAGCCTGGATTTTTTTTCCAAAAACCTGGCTAACAAAACCATATAGCAAAGAACAGCATACAACAAGAGTTGTCAGAAGACAACGAAGCTCGCCTGTTTGCAGCCTTCACTCAAACTTACCACAGTTGTATAAAAAAAACATGAATATTATATAACTTGACCTTGGGTTAAGGGGTGTGCGGTGGACCTTGACATTGGGGTCAGTGGTGCAAGGTGGGTCGTGGGTTTGCTATAGCATAATATAGCATATTAAGATGAATGCATGTATGAAATATCAATGCACTCCTTGAAAACAGAAGTAAAACAAAATTTAATCCAACGTGATAGCTATTCACATGAGGAATGCATGTATGAATGTGCTAAGTTTGTGACCTTAGGGAAAGGGGTAGGGGGGGGGGGTCATGGATTTGCTGTAGCACAATAGAGGATCATCAGATGAATGCATGTATGAAATATCAAAGATTTCCCTGTAAAGAAACAGAAGTTACACAACATTTACCCCAACGTTAAGTTTATGAACATGCTAAGTTTGTGACCTTCACCTTGGGGTGAGGGTTGGGTGGTGGGTTGTGGATTTGCTACAGCATGATAGAGGGTCATCTGAGGAATGCATGTATGAAATATCAAGGTGTTCCATGAAAGGAAACAGATGTTATAAGACAATTACCCCAACGTTAAGTTTATGAATGTGCTAAGTTTGTGACCTTGATCTTGGGGTAAGGGGTGGGCGATGGGTCATGGATTTGCGATAGCACGATAGGGTATGATCAGATGAATGCATGTCTGAAATATCAAGGAAATGAAAGGAACTGAAAGGAAACAGGTGTTAGAAGACATTTACCCCACCGTTAAGTTTATGAATGTGCTAAGTTTGTGACCTTGACCTTGGGGTAAGGGGTGGGTCATGGATTTGCCATAGCACACTAGAGTATCATCAGATGAATGCATGTATGAAATATCAAGGCGTTCCATGAAAGTAAACAGATGTTATAAGACATTTACCCCAACTTTAAGTTTATGAATGTGCTATGTTAGTGACATTGACCTTGGGGAAAGGGGTGGGGGGTGAGTCATGGATTTGCTATAGCACGATAGGGTATCATCAGATGAATGCATGTATGAAATATCAAGGCGTTCCCTGTAAAGAAACAGAAGTTATAAAAAGACATTTACTCCAACGTTAAGTTTATGATGTTGATCTTGGGGAAAGGGGTGGGGGGGGGGAAACAGATGAAAGGAAACAGATGAAAGGAAACAGATGTTATAAGACATTTACCCCAAACGTTAAGTTTATGAATGTGCTAAGTTTGTGACCTTGACTTTGGGGTAAGGGGTGGGCGATGGGTTATGCATTTGCGATAGCATGATAGGGTGTATGAAATATCAAGGCATTCCATGAAAGGAAACAGATGTTTTAAGACATTTACCCCAACGTCAAGTTTATGAATGTGCTAAGTTTGTGACCTTGACCTTGGGGTAAGGGGTGGGTCATGGATTTGCTATAGCACAATAGAGTATCATCAGATGAATGCATGTATGAAATATCAAGGCGTTCCATGAAAGGAAACATTTACCCCAACGTTAAGTTTGTGAATGTGCTAAGTTTGTGACCTTGACCTTGGGGAAAGGGGTGGGAGGTGGGTCATGGACTTGCTATAGTACGATAGAGTATCATCAGATGAATGCATGTATGAAATATGAAGGCGTTTCCTGTAAATAAACAGAAGTTACACAACATTTACCCCAACGTTAAGTTTATGAATGTGCTAGGTTTGTGACCTTGACCTTGGGGTGAGAGTTGGGTGGTGGGTCGTGGATTTGCTACAGCATGATAGAGGGTCATCTGAGGAATGCATGTATGAAATATCAAGGTGTTCCATGAAAGGAAACAGATGTTATAAGACATTTACCCCAACGTTAAGTTTGTGGACGCTGACGACGCCGACAACGCCGTGGGTATGCCATAAGCTCTTCTGCATTTCGTGCAGGCCAGCTAAAAACAACAAAAGCGACCATAACAACAGATTTCCGGTTCGTTTGTATTTTTCGTGATAGTGAGATTTCTCATATCGCACCATATCTGACACCTATGCTGAGCCAGGCAATGAATTAGTCATCAATTATCTCTCCTGTTTATGCGACATACTGGCGCGAGGTTGCGATAACGTAGCAATAGTACAGTTTCCCTGATACATGTTTCTTATAGAATAACTTTGTTGCATAATTTCTTCGTTTTTATCGTTTAATATATTTGTTAATCATTAATCGCTCTGATAAGTACAGGGGATGACACCCCCGTGGCAATTGGAGCGACTAATTTCCCCGCTGCTGGCCCCTCATTTGGTTTCCTTAAGTTAACTATTATCGGGAACAAAATTAGATTGTAACGTGACAATGTAATTATACATACATGCAGACTGGTGTCCTACAGCTATTGACAATTGCATAGTAATGCCCATTTTGTCACACACTGTCACATTTCAGTATGTATTTTGTAACTGTCATTCTTATATGTATACAGTACAGCTAGGGTATGTATGTTATATCAGCGCTCTAATAAACCCAAGTTCTAAGGAGTCTAGTTGAACTATGAATTGCATTCTGCCTACATTTCGTCTGTACTACAGTTTGTGTAGTCATATACCCAAGGAAAATAACTGTGGTAAGCAATACAACGGGAAGTTACCGGTAGTCACTGTGACATATAAATCATAAATACACAAGCGTATCGCGAAAACAGAACCTGGTTATATACACCTCCTTAAATGGTATGGACCACTCTTTTTCCTAGTAGTGAATTGGCTGGACCAATTTGACCCTGGTGGAGAAATTTGACAAAATTAAGAGTTATTTGGCAATTTGCGGGTATTTGGTAACTGGGGACATGTGATTGTTTTCTCGATAGATGGATGGAATGACAAAAGAAATACATACCCTGTGGCAATATGCATGCTATGTTTGGCAGTGATAGGTCTCTGCAAGATGGAACACAATGTATGGTTTTCACAATGGTAAAGGATACAAAGATAAAAGCCCTCTGTATATCACTGGTTACCAGGTACTCTCGTGGTTGTAAGCACGGCTCCTTCACAGATACAAACTTCAGAGATTCAAACTAGAAAACAAGACGTTGTAATGTTACAGCTGTCGTCATGCAGACATTTGCTTAGCTTAATTTTAGTATTGATAACAAGGACATCATTATTACGAAGCTAATCCCCTCACTTTAAAAAAAAGAAAACACACAAAAAAACTTAAAACATTTTTGCCTCACTAACAAGGTGAACATAAGTCATCAGTGACCTTGGACGCTCGGACGCTCGGATGTGGGTCATATATAAACAAAGCACCATCCATAGACAAACATTGTGAGCAAATATTAACACTACTGTCTGTTCCACGTTTTGCTGCCAACAAACTTTTGGCTATTAAACACATTAAATCTAATTTTTCATCAATAACAAAAAGTCACCCTCCCCCAAAAAATTATTTGATGAAATTCCATAAAATATTGATTTTATTGCGAAAAAAAGTTTTCCTATGGGAATTTAACATGGGGGTTAAAAATATATTTTCTTAGTTACATCATTGCCAGGTTTCCGAGTCAATTTCCAAATATTTTCGTTTTTTGATCCTTCAGGATTTTTTTTTGGGGAGGGCGACTTGTGTTTAATGGCCAAATATTCATCGGCAGCAAAACGTGGAACAGACAGTAGATGGCCGCGGCCCGCATGTCGCACCCGCCGAGGCTTTGATAGTAAACCGAAAAACTTTAACCCGGACGCACAGATGGACGTACACCAATGTGCCGACTATATCGTGCTGTTCACAAGCGGGCGCGACAAAAACATTGAGCACAGGGGTCACATGGGTTGGGCATAGCATGGAAATATGGATGATGATAAACACAATTGTGAAGTTTGAAGTTAATTGATGAAGCGGTTGCAGAGATATAGAGGATATTCCATCGTACATTTTGAATAGCGGGAAAAATATACGAATGTACACCAGCTTCCGCATAAACAACAAGTAAGTGAAGTGAATGAGTAGTTGGTTATGGGAAGCCGACGTAGACGAGTGTATTATTTCAAGCCATTAAAACATGTACGATGAAACATCCTTTTTATTACACTTCCACGGTGGATATACACATTTAGTCTATTATTAAACAAGAGGGCCATGATGGCCCTAATTCGCTCACCTGACTCCATGAACACCAGAGGAAAATGTGACATTGAGTTCATATATATGTGTATTAAAAAAATTGTGCTATTTTTAGATGACGGTCATCTTGGATTAAGCGATGACTCTCATTTTACCAAATCTGAAAATGCTTCACCCAAGGATCTTAACTTAATATGAAGTTTGGCCTGCAGCATCGGCCATGTGGTTCCTGAGAAAAAGACGTTCAAAATCTTGAATAAATGGACCTTTTGGAGGCCATCATGGAGGACATAATCATCCGATTCCGACAAATATTGCATCAGAGCAATCGCCTCATCGATACCTTCAATTTGATATATGGCATGAGCATATTTGGTCAAAAATAAAATTTGACCCCACAGGCCACGCCCATTTTTGACTCCGGTGTCACCATTTTAACACCTTTGAAAGAGCATTCTATGTCGATCATTCCTACCAAGTTTCGTCGAAATCCGGCTGGCGGTTCATGAGAAGAAGATTTTTTAAGAATTTGTGCTATTTTTTAGATGACAGCCATCTTGGATTAGCGACGACCTCCGTTTTACCAAATCTGAAAAGGCTTCACCCATGGTCCATAACTGTGAAGTTTGGTCACAATGGGCCAAGAAGAATTTTGAAATCTCTAATAAAAGAACGACCTTTTGACCTTTCGGCGGCCATCTTGGATGACATGACCATCAAATTTCGACAAATAATGTACCAGAGCGATCGCCTCTTTGATACATTTGTACCTTTGATTTGGTATAGACATGACCATATTCGGTCAAAAATAAAATTTGACCCCAAATTGACCCCACGGGCCATGCCCATTTTTGACCCCGGGGTCACCATTTTAACAACTTTGAAAGAGCATTGTACATCGATCATTCCTACCAAGTTTTGTCGAAATCCGGCTGGCGGTTCATGAGAAGAAGATTTTTTAAGAATTTGTGCTACTTTTAGACGGCGGCCACCTTGGATTAGCGACGACCTCCGTTTTATCAAATCTGAAAAGGCTTCACCCATGGACCATAACTGTGAAGTTCGGCCACCATGGGCCAAGCGGTTCGTGTGAAGAAGAATTTTGAAATCTCTAATAAAAGAACAACTTTTTGACCTTTCGGCGGCCATCTTGGATGACATGACCATCCAATTTCAACAAATAATATACCAGAGCGATCGCCTCTTTGATACCTTCAATTTGATATAGACATCACCATATTCGGTCAAAAATAAAATTTAACCCCAATTTCACCCCACGGGCCACGCCCATTGTTGACACGATTTTAACAACTTTCAGGCTGTCCATTCACTTTCGGTTCCAAATATATAGGAATATAGGGATTTTTTTCCAAAAATATAGGAATAAATATAGGATTTTTGCCAAAAAAATAGGGATTTATAGGGACAAAACTCAATATTTTCACCCGCGGGTGAAAAAATAGGCGGGTGAAAATATCATATGACACCTGTCACAATATTTTCGAATTTTATGTGTGTACGTAAAGGATTTTTTCGAGTTAAAAATCTAGAGTAATGGCCTCCTCCTCCCCTTATAGCCATTCCGTATCCTCTCCTCTGTTTTTTAAATAGTTTACAATTATTAACTTGATTAATTTTTATTTTTTATTTTCTAAAACAGGTTGAGCCACTGCCTGACAAAAAGGTACCGCTTGGCCTTGTATACCAAGCTCACTGAGCTCAGGCTGACTATCTATGCAATCATGGTATACCCGGTCATACCATGATTTCTAAGGGACAATATAATAATTATGCTAATTCTGACAGTGTGGATTCACCTGGAGACTTATTCAGAAAAAAGCTTAGACCTATTTAAATTTCTGTGTTCAACAATAATTTCAATTTTGTGGGTGGAAGATATGTGCAAATATATGGCCCATATATTACTCATGAAAATTATGTGTGGGTGGGGCAAAAATCATTTCAATTCTAGGGGTGAGTGCTCTACAAAAGCCAGGCCCTCGCTCAGCTTACATTTTTTCGGAAAAGCACTGACATGCGCATGGTACTACACGAATGTACCCCGACGTCATATTCTAGACATGGTATGTTTATTGATTGATATACATTTTTCAGCCGGATGACTGTTTACTGTGCAATTTCATTAAAGCTGAATCTAGCAAAGTGATGGTAACTTTCAGTTTTATATTATGTAACGACCTTTACGTGCTCTGTGAATCAAAATCATTCAAGCGTATGTTGATGTAGAACCACACGCGACAGACAACTTCAGCCTAGTAGAAGCCAAATATAAGCATCATAATCATAACAGCTGTTTCCTTTCATGTAATTACAACTTACAAAACTTCCAAATTCTCCTATCTTTAAAAGATACAAGGATTTGTAGCATCAAATTGCTTTATGAGTATTTGTCACATGACATTTAACAATTTTCTATTTACTCAAATCGGCTAAACAATATAATCTTTTAACACAGGTGGACTAGGAACTAGAAACTGAAACATAGTAGATACCAACAAGAAATGCGTCTGTCGAACGCGGATGCCACCTGCAACATATTTGAGAAACTGTGACAAATTGGTTAACCAAAAAGTGTGACGGACAGACGGACAGACATACGGACAGACGGACGGACGTTCAAACATTTGGGAGTTATGAGGCACCGCTATATAAAAGATCAAAGGGTTAGCTCCTAAATATCAAAGAGTTAGCTCCTAAATTTATGAGGCACCGACAATATCAAAGAGATCAAAGGTACTAACCCTTACCCTAAGCTCCTAAACCCCCGATGTTGGCCCGGACAGACGGACGGACGGACAGACGGACAGATGGACGGACGGTCCAAACACTATATGCCACCTGTTTCTTCGAACCCGGTGGCATAAAAAGTGCTTTGGTGATACCTGTGTAGTTACAATGTTTTAATATTTCACCGACGAGGAGCAGTTTAACGTCATGCTCAGGGCGGTCCTTTCAGGTAAAAAAAGTAATGTTTCCTGTTACCAGGTTCCAAAGACAACTCACAGACTTAAAACATCATCTCAATCAGCTACCGGTAAACTAAGGATGGCAAATTTTTTAAATGTTTGCTGAAAATACAGAATTACACATCTTACAATGAGATAAACAAGAGTGCCGCAAGTCACAAAATACGCCCGTCGAATATGGGTCAGACAGCGAAGATGCAGAAATGTGAAGCTGTCACCAAGGCAAGAAACATTAATGAGAATTTGAAAGTCTATAGCATTATTTCTTCATCTCGTTGTGCTAAACATGTATACTAACTTAGGCAGAGATAGAAAAGTAGAGTGTGAAGTAGAAATGATAGGGAATTGGATACAATAATGTAGAAAAAATGGCTCAGTTAAAAAGGTGATATTTTTGTTAAAAAATATTTTTTCGGCATAATAACACCAAGGTGCACATCATCAGTATGTGTAGAAGACGTTTGTATAGTTTCAGAATGATCGACTCAACAGTTTCGGAGGAGTTGTGTACACAAACTCTTTATTGTATATAGAATTGCATACAATAATGTAGAAAAAATGGCTAAGTTAAAAAGGCGATATTTTTGTTAAAAATATTTTTTCGGCATAAAAACACCAAGGTGCACATCTTCAATATGTGTAGAAGACGTGTGTATAGTTTCAGAACGATCGACTGAACGGTTTCGGAGGAGTTGTGTACACAAACTCTGTACCGTATATAGAATTGTATAGAAAAATGTAGAAAAAATGGCTAAGTTAAAAAGGTGATATTTTTGTTAAAAAATATTTTTTCGACATAAAAACACCAAGGTGCACATCTTCAAAATGTGTAGAAGACGTGTGTGTAATTTCAGAACGATCGACTGAACGGTTTCAGAGGAGTTGTGTACACAAACTCTGTACCGTATATCCCTAGTGAAAATGTGACTGAGATTTCACTGAAATCCCAGTGAAATTCACCGAGATTATCATATCCCGGTGTTATTTCCAAATCTCAGTGAAATTCGATGAAATCTCACTGAATTTCAGTGAAATCGCAGTGAATTCCCGGTTCAGCTTCCAAGTGAAATTTCACTGAGAATCTCAGTGAAATTTCACTTAGAATCTCAGCGAGATTTCAATGAAATAATGATCATTTCCCGATCCCAAACTCGAAGCAAAAAAAAATTTTTTTTTTTTTTGCTGTCCAAATATTGAGGCGGCGGTCGCCACTTGTCCCGGACAAGTTACTTGACAAAAGTGACTTGTCCTGGAAATTATAATTTACGTATACATATTCCGGGGAGTCCACTCATTTGACCGTCTCGAAAATGAAATCACGTCTATATTTACAATATTTAATGTCTATCATTATAACGCGGGTCTCTCGTGGATCCCAAACAAATATTAAAAAAAATAGAGAAGAAAAAGGAAAACAAAGAAAAAAAATCAAAAAAAATCGTCGGACGTCGTAGTCATCGTGTAATTAGTTGATTCGTGATTTCTGTAAGTTTATTCAAACAACGACATTCAAAGTACATGAAATAATTATTATTAGTATGTTAGCAAATGTAATACCTTTAATCAGGTAATCATGTTAATATGCATACAGTGCAGTATCCGTGCCAGGGGATATATGAATTCCAAATCCAGATGCGATTACACCCGACACATATTACACAGACGAGATTTGTGTGATGCTTTGTGCAAAAAATCGATACACCCAGCTGTGTGTACAGGTGTTTATTGTATGACCTCATTCAGCACGAGGCTATAAACAGTGTGACCTTTAGGCTATGTTTTGAAATGTTACAATTGGTCAACACGTCTTTTGATGTCCCACAGATGTCGCGAACGTGCGACTTTCATCATCGCATCACGGGGCAATCATGCAGTAACCCATTTCATGCTGAGGATACGCTTATGTTTGCGGACAAATATTTTCCTTCTATGAACTCAGAAGTATATGCCGCGACCACCATTTATTCCGTCTCGTCGAGACGGTTCAAATGAGTGGTCACATCGTATACTTTCATTGAGAAATAACAAAAATAAATTAATTTTTTTAAATAATTTCATACCCGTAAATGTGTATTCCGAAAGGTCTATCGCCATATTTCGCCGATATCGATTTCCAAAATATTTTCCGTAAATGGTGTTGACAAGTTGACACAAACTTCAGAGTTCATGCGGAATTGTCGGTGGGATTATGCTTTCAAATTCGAATAAATTAATCTAATCAGGGTCACAGCTAGTATATAACTTTTCTTGCTATATACACAGTATAGCAGCTTCTGTGTAAGTGTGTATCGCCACAGGGAAGCCGACACACGCCCTAGGCGTTATCGATTGATGAAATGTTACAATTTAGGATTAGTCTAGTGAAGAAAACAGGCTTGTGGCGGGACGTTTCAACGGAAAATAGTGACTTGCCCGGGACTAACTTTCAGCATAGAGCCACTTGCCCGAGACCAAAACCGACTTGTCCCGTGGGCGTCGGGCGTGCCGATTTGTACAGCCCTGCTGCTGCCCACGTTCTGAAGCCACTGTATTATAATTATGTGTCATAAATATTGTTTTATCATGTATTAACTTAATTGGATAATTAACTGGGGATTAACCAACTCGATCCCACTGATAAAAATGTGCAATGTCTGCGAGTGCTTTGGTACTAGCTACCGGCTTAGAAATGATTTGCGGGCTGTTTATATCTCATGAGATGGATTTTGATTGACAGAAAATTGAATGACGTACACCGAGACATTTGCATAATTAACATAGGACTTGCCTACGCGACGTAAATAATCACAAAAGTTACGGCCTCGTCGCCCATCAAATCATTAAATTATCCATATTATGCATATATTTATGAAAATGACGAAGAAATATCTTTTATTTGATACTAAATTTGTGTTTCGGAACCTAATATTGAACTTCGCATTCAATTTTTCAAATGTACCCTTCCGCGCAAATTCTGTCCACTCGCACGCGGGCGCCATTTTGGAAAATCAAAATCCTATTCGCGCTATACCTGGTTGAGAAAATCTACCAACAGTTCGATCTACAAAGCGTTGATTGTTCCAGACATGTTGTAAATTTAAGGTAAGTATCTTAACTGTAGTTTATTGATGTTTTCTGTCACAAATATGATGTTTAAACGGTTGAAATTATCATTAAATTGCCATCCGAAAGGCCGATGATTGCAACTTTCTGCTTCGACGAAAAGTGCGAAAGTTTTTTCAAGATTTACGTACGAAATCGATATATTCTGATGGAATCCTTTGATGTCGAGAACTAATAATGTTTATTACATTATTAATTATTTATTTCAATCTGATTTGGCTAACTCTATTGTAAAAAAACGTAAACAAAATCCGTAAATATCTTGGAGAATTTCCGCGATTTCGTACCTACGTAGTTTCGTCCTTTTGTAACTTTTTCCAATCGATGTTACCGGAACCCGAATTTCGTGATATTTCAGTTGGGTATTAACTAAATATGCATAATTTATGCACATCGAAGTTCACAAATGGGTATTTTAAGTGAATTTAAAGTTTACTTTACTATTCTTCTAAAATATTGACATAAATCATTAAATGTTGTTTTGAAACATGTATTTTATTTTTGAAAGCAAACTGTTTTATTTTGGAGGCAATGAAACATTGTCATAGGTAACAAAAAAGAACTTGCAATTATAGATCCTCATTTGTAGCTGTGAATGGAGAAATGGGGCATATGGGATTTGTGAGCAGTGCAGATCCTGATCAGACTGCGGATGCACAGGCTGATCTGGATCTACACTAGACACAAAACCCATAAGCCCATTTCTCCAGCCACAGACACTAATTATGAGGGGCCGGGGGGTGCCATTAATACCTGTAACCCACCTTCTTTCCCTACTACCGTCGCTCTGCCACACAATTTCATATATTTTTCAGCAGTGAAAGACGAGCATGGATTATCCCGGCCCATACTGCCAGTCTCTGAACCTGACTACACAAGACGTTGCATCAAGGACATTCACAAACATAAAAACCTTGTCAAATGGACTGAAGACTTATGCAGAGAAAAAAAAGGCTAAAAAAAACATGAACTGAAATATGAAAGTGAAGCCGGCCGCAGACTTGTATCCATAACTTGGATAAATTTACATTAAGAGTTAATTCTAGTTCGAGTTATTTTTATTTCACTGAAATAAAGTGGGATCTCACTGTAATCTGGCGAGATCCCAGTAAAATTTTGAGAAATCCCATTGAGATCTCACTGAAATCTGGCGAGATCCCAGTGGGATTTCACTGAAATAAAGTGGCATCTCACTGTAATCTGGCGAGATCCCAGTGAAATTTTGAGAAATCCCAATGAGATCTCAGTGGGATTTCACTGAAATCTGGCGAGATCCCAGTGGGATTTCGACCAAATTTTTCAGTGGGATTTTAACAAGATCTCACCAGGATCACAGTGGGATTTTACTGAAATTCCAGTGAGATTTCACCGAGATCCCAATGGTATTTCAGTGAAATCCCATTGGGATTTCGACCAAATTTTTCAGTGAAATCACACTGTGATTTCACTGGGGATTTCGTTCACATTTTCACTAGGGATAGAATTGTATAGAAAAATGTAGAAAAAATGGCTAAGTTAAAAAGGTGATATTTTTGTTAAAAAATATGTTTTTGGCATAAAAACACCAAGGTGCACATCTTCAATATGTGTAGAAGACGTGTGTATAGTTTCAGAACGATCTACTGAACAGTTTCGGAGGAGTTGTGTACACAAACTCTGTGCCGTATATAGAATCGTATATAGAATTGTATAGAAAAATGTAGAAAAAATGGCTAAGCTAAAAAGAAAAAGGTGATTTTTTTTTTTTCGCCATAAAAACACCAAGGTGCACATCTTCAATATGTGTAGAAGACGTGTGCATAGTTTCACATCGATCGACTGAAAGGTTTCGGAGGAGTTGTGTACACAAACTCTGTACCGTATATAGAAATGTATAGAAAAATGAAGAATAAATGGCTAAGTTAAAAAGGCGATATTTTTGTTAAAAAATATTTTTTCGGCATAAAAACATCAAGGTGCACATCTTCAATATGTGTAGAAGACGTGTGTAAAGTTTCAGATCGATCGACTGAACGGTTTCGGAGGAGTTATGTACACGAACTATGCGCTTTTTCTTCAGCCGCCCGCCCGCCCGCTCGCTGTGCGGTAAAACATAATATGTACCGTTTTTTAAAAACGGTCGTATAAAAATGATCCAAACAAAGAAAACTGGTAAATACGATCATAATTTAGTCAAATGCATCTCTAACCTTGCACTGTGTTTAGAATAAACCAGTAAGTTGAATATCAGACTTGATTTTGAGCATTTTACAAAAATTAGTTACAGATTTTTGAAAAATATAGGGATTTATAGGGATTTTGGGAAAATATAGGGAAAATATAGGGATTGCCAAATTTATAGGAATTTATAGATAATGGACAGCCTGAACTTTGAAAGAGCATTGTACATCGATCATTCCTACCAAGTTTCGTTGAAATCCGGCAGGCGGTTCATGAGAAGATTTTTTAAGAATTTATGCTATTTTTAGACGGCGGCCATCTTGGATTAGCGATGACCTCCATTTTAACAAATCTGAAAAGGCTTCACCCATGGACCATAACTTTTAAGTTTGGCTACCATGGGCCAAGCGGTTCATGTGAAGAAGAATTTTGAAATCTCTAATAAAAGAACGACCTTTTGGCGGCCATCTTGAATGACATAACCAACCATCCGATTTCGACAAGAAATGCACCAGAGTGATCGCCTCGTTGATACCTTCAATTTGATTTGATATATGACATGACCATATTCGGTCAAAAATAAAATTTGACCCTAATTTGACCCCACGGGCCACGCCCATTTTCGACCCCGGGGTCACCATTTTAACAACTTTGAAAGAGCATTGTAAATCAATCATTCCTACCAAGTTTTGTCGAAATCCGGTTGGCGGTTCTTGAGAAGAAGATTTTTTAAGAATTAGTGCTATTTTTTAGACGGCGGCCATCTTGGATTACGTAATGACGTCATTTTAACAAATTTTGTAATCCCCCAACCTAAGGACCATGACCATGAAGTTTGGTGACTATAGGCCCAATAGTTAACGAGGAGAAGACGTTTGAAAATGTTCACGGACGACGACGACGGACGACGACGGACGACGACGGACACATTGCGGTAACAATAGCTCACATGAGCTTCGCTCAGGTGAGCTAAAAAGCGGCGAGCCTTCTGCTAAAGCAGGCGCGACAAAAATGGCTAAGTGTTTTCACAACGATGTGAAGGTAAAAAAGAACAAGGTCATGTTAATGGGGGCATGAGTGTGTTCCGCAAAAAAGTGTTTCCGAAAACTTGTGAAGATAAAAAAGGTCAAGGTCATGTTAATGGCGGCATGAGGGTGTTCCGAATGATCACATGTATCAAGTGTCCAAATATTGAAGCAATCCAATATTAATAGTAATATTAAAGTTATATCATGATGAAGAAACTTGTACAAACTTGTTGATGCAAACAAATGGCCAAGTGTTTCCGCAAAAATGTGAAGGTAAAAAAGGTCAAGGTCATGTTAATGGCAGCATGAGTGTGTTCCAAATGCTGACATGTATCAAGTGTCAAAATATTAAAGCAATCTGTCATGTAATATTAAAGTTTTACCATGATGACAAACTTTTTGATATTTCGGACGACGAATATAACAACGGAAAAAGCGGCACTATAGTCGCGACTTCTGCTAAAGCAGGCGCGACAAACATTGGTGAACATGCATTCATTCAATTAAACAAATTACAGCTATTTGAATTAGGTCCCCATTTTTTGGGACACCCTATAATGTTGTTATTTTATCTAACCATTCTGAGGCAACATAATACTCACCCTTATAGATGTATTGTACTGCTGAAGAACATTGCTGTTCTGCGGTTGGGTGATAGTGGTCACATGACACTCCAGTTGTAGCCATTCATACAGTAGCCAGGCTAGGCACGCTATAAAAAACACCTCGTACCTCGGCATGGTTAAGGATGTAATTACTGTCTGTCGCACGCTTTCCAGTCAACCTACTTTTGGCCACTAAACATTCACTTTTCTAGTAAAATATATGAAATTCCATATTACATTATATCATAGCTTATCCTAACCTCAAGAAAACTAACTCCACTCCGAGTTACCTCCCTTGATGGGTGGAACCCCATGATGGCACCGCGTACACACAGCGGCGGCCATCTGAATGATTGCGTTTTCACTATCGAGCAGGGCGGGAGGTGCGACTGTAATGTACTATGGAATTTCATTCGTAGAAATATATTTTACTAGAAAAATGAATTTCTACTTCATTCATTCCATATTACATTATGCCATGAGAATTTGTCAGACTGGTGGGAGGTTCAAGAACCTGTCTACAAGTTTGTTGAGAACTCACCAGTATCCGCTCTCAAAAATACATATGACTCATAACAACAAAGGTACATTCCAGATTTTGGAGACACACAGTGGTATATACCGTAGTCACTATTATAGAACAATACTAGCAGAAAAAGTAACTGTGTATGGTTATCATGTTGATAAAAACATAATTTCAAGACATAAAACGATCAGATAACATTGTTTATTAGGCAATTCTGCAACACTTCAGTTCATTTAAAATGTCACAGCATCTGTTAGTTCATTGGTATTGGGGATGAAAAACACGGGGGTCAAAAACCAGTTCACAAAGTTAATAGCGCTATGGGTTTGCATTAATGCAGGCCTGGCACTGTCGCCTCATAGAGCCTACCAAATTGTTAAAGAATGCCTGGGGAATGCCGTTCCAGATCTGGACTAATGTCTGACCCAACGCTGCTGGCTGGTTAGGCAGCACACGTACACGACGTTACATCAGGTGAGACTGCAGGCAGGCCACTGCAACACATCGATGTTCTGCTGTGCTAGAAAATCCCTTACCACCTGGCGACGTGAGGTCTAGCGTTGTCTTGCGTGATGTTACGTTGCATTCCTTGCACAAATGGGATGACGAGTGCCGGGATAATTTTGTCATGGTAGCGTACGGCGTTCAAATTGCCATTGATGACCACATGAGCTGTTCTTCCAGTTGACGTGATGCCACCCCAAACCATGACACTGCCTCCGCTAAATGCACATCGCTCCACAACACAGGCGTCACTAAAACGTTCTCCCAACACGACAATAGACTCTCCAACGGCCGTCGCTGCTGTCTAAGTGAAACCTGGACTCATCCGTAAACAGAATACCCACAGTCTCGGCGATTAAAGCGCAAGTGTCTTCTACACCAAGCCAGACGTGCTACACGATGCAAAGCTGGACGGACAGCCGGACGTTGCAGACGGATACGCCGTTCATGTAATCGATTCCATACAGTTCTGGGGCTGATGGCACGCAATCCAGGAATGGTCCATGCTGTCAGACTTGCCGTTTGGAAGCGATTCCTGTAGTGCGCTAGTCGGATATGATTGTCCTGCTGTCATGACGTCACGCATGGACGACCTGCAAATTGTTGAAAATGTCTCCACAAAGCCTGAATAGTGTTTATGTGGACACCAAATTGCGTAGCAACAGCGCGATGGAGCATAACAGCCTGGATCATACCAATTGCATGAAGGTGGTCATTTTCATTTAGCCTGGGCATTGCTCTACGATCACTTTCAACCAAATAAACCTGCTCTTACAATGATCCAACAGTAGCAAAGTCGACAAAAGCTGGCGCAGTAAAATGTTGGGCCAAAAAAGCGTGAAAAACAAACCCATGTCCAAGAAGAGAAACGGCATGTGCAAATACGGCATTGACCCAGCGATTGTTCGGCGGTGCGTTCACTGGTCAACTGTGCAAAACATCAGGCTAAAATATTGAGCGGTGTTAATTTTATCTGATTATTTAGGCTACACTGTTACTTTTTTCTGCAAGTCACTATCTATCTTGACTCACAATAATCTAATGTCAATACTAGTAGTCTCTCAACCATTAGCTCCTTCATCAAAACTGATAGGAGGAGGGCTCTGTATAGTTATATACACAATGAGTTGTACAACAGGGTGACTAAAACCACAGCCCGTATCACAATAGGCAAACCGTCAAAGTAAAGTATCCTTTCCAGAAACGGAAAATGTTCGCTACCAACAGACCACAGACACTTGCGGGATCTGATAAGTGACACTGGACAATTTCTAAAAGCGAGAGACGACAAACCTCATCTGCCCTAATCTTCATAAAAGATAGGTTCCAAAGCTTGATCTACCTCATCTAAAGGCGGTATGAACAGGAGTTGCCACACCCCCCTCCCCCCATTTGCTTTTCACCGACCTCAGATACAAGCGTAGAGCTCTAACTGGGCACAGCAACCTATCCGCATTACATGGTCCCACTATATTTGAGACCCGGGATGTGGATATGGGAAGAAGCCGAAGTTGGACACTGGTTTTTAGCCAGGAAGCCAGGTTTCGGAAGAAAGGTCACTGAACCATTGCTTTGGATAAAGCGTGTATGCACCTCTTCCACCAACAAGGCCCGAATCTCGCTAACTCTTCTGGCAGTAGCCATTGCTACTAGCGATGCTGTCTAGATTTACAGCTTTAACAGAGAAACTCCTGACAAAGATTAGAAAGGAGCTAAGGTTAGAGCCAGAAGTACCAAGGTGATGCATCATTTTGGTGTCAGATAGTGCGGTTTTTTACAGCTCAAAGCTGCAAATTAACTCAGACAATACATGGTTCGTGACGAAGTCGTAACTATGTCTAACAAGAGCTGTAGGAGAACAGCATAGCTCGACTACGAGGGTGTCGATGTACACATAGCTTGACAAAGAAGGTGGCTGCGGCCTACATAAAAACCTTAACCAAGGTTGACTAAAAACATTAACCAAGGGAAACTAGAAATGTGGCCTGTCGGCACACGAATACCCCCACTGGCAGCCAAAGAAAACGAGGCATTTTTGATCATAAGCCACTTAGCCGAGCGTTAAGGTTTCAAACGCATCAAGTCTGTGACCTTGACCCTGGGCATAGTGTGATAATCCATGCATCGGTGTAGAAGATATAGAGCGGAAGGGAATTTCAATAGGTTTGACCTTTGACCTTCAACTATGACCTTGACCTTGGACGTAGGTGCGTGGTTATTGATCGAGACACACCTTCTCATCCTGAGAAACATTTGTGCAAGGCATTTGATAATGCATGCATCGGTGTAGAAGATATAGAGCGGAAGGGAATTTCAATAGGTTTGACCTTTGACCTTCAACTGTGACCTTGACCTTGGACGTAGGTGCGTGGTTATTGATTGCGACACATCTTCTCATCATGAGAAACATCTGTGCCAAGCCATTTGATAATCCATGCATCGGTGTAGAAGATATAGAGCGGAAGGGAATTTCAATAGGTTTGACCTTTGACCTTCAACTGTGACCTTGGACGTAGGTGCGTGGTTAGCAATTTGATAATCCATGCATCAGTGTAGAAGATATAGAGCAGAAGGGAATTTCAATAGGTTTGACCTTTGACCTTCAACTGTGACCTTGACCTTGGACGTAGGTGCGTGGTTATTGATCGGGACACACCTTCTCATCATGAGAAACATTTGTGCCAAGCCATTTGATAATCCATGCATCGGTGTAGAAGACATAGAGAGGAAGGGAAGTTCAATAGGTTTGACCTTTGACCTTCAACAGTTACCTTGACCTTGGACGTAGGTGCGTGGTTATTGATCGCGACACACCTTCTCATCGTGAGAAACATTTGTGCCAAGCCATTTGGGAATTTCAATATTTTTTTACCTTTGAGCTTCAACTGTGACCTTGACCTTGGATGTAGGTGCGTGGTTATTGATCGCGACACACCTTCTCATCCTGAGAAACATTTGTGCCAAGAATTTCAATATTTTTTACCTTTGAGCTTCAACTGTGACCTTGACCTTGGATGTAGGTGCGTGGTTATTGATCGCGACACACCTTCTCATCCTGAGAAACATTTGTGCCAAGGCATTTGATAATCCATGCATCGGTGTAGAAGATATAGAGCGGAAGGGAATTTCAATAGGTTTGACCTTTGACCTTCAACTGTGACCTTGACCTTGGACGTAGGTGCGTGGTTATTGATTGTGACACACCTTCTCAACATGAGAAACATCTGTGCCAAGCCATTTGATAATCCATGCATCGGTGTAGAAGATATAGAGCGGAAGGGAATTTCAATAGGTTTGACCTTCAACTGTGACCTTGAACGTAGGTGCGTGGTTAGCAATTTGATAATAACCATGCATCAGTGTAGAAGATATAGAGCGGAAGGGAATTTCAATAGGTTTGACCTTTGACCTTCAACTGTGACCTTGACCTTGGACGTAGGTGCGTGGTTATTGATGGCGACACACCTTCTCATCATGAGAAACATTTGTGCCAAGCCATTTGTTAATCCATGCATCGGTGTAGAAGATATAGAGCAGAAGGGAATTTCAATAGGTTTGACCTTTGACCTTCAACAGTGACCTTGACCTTGGACGTAGATGCGTGGTTTTCCAAGTATGGTTGCTGTAGGCCCAGGAGTATTCCATATACAAGCTTGAGTAAAAAACGTAACCAAGGGGAGATAACTAAGTAATCCAAGGATAAAAGTAGGTCAAGGTGAAATATAGGTCAGGGATTATTGATGTACATCACTAGGAGATTAAGTTGTCCAAGTATGGTTGATGTAGGCCCAGAAGTATTCCATATACAAGCTTGACTATAAACATTAACCAAGTAATTGAAGGTTAAATGTAGGTGAAGGTAAAATAAAGGTCAGGGGTTATTGATGTACATCCATATGAGAAAAAGTTATCCAAGTATGGTGTCTGTATCACAATAGTATTCCATCTACAAGCTTGACTAAAAACCTTAACCAAGGTTGAGTAAAAACCTTAACCAAGGGGAATTAAGTAAGTAATTTAAGGTTAAATGTAGGTCAAGGTCAAATATATGTCAGGGGTTGTTGATGTACATCACTAGGAGATGAAGTTGTCCAAGTATGGTTGGTGTAGGGCCATGAGTATTCCATCTACAAGCTTGACTAAAAACCTTAACCAAAGAGAATTAAGTAAGTAATTCAAGAGGAAATGTAGGTCAAGGTCAAATATAGATCAAGGGTTATTGATGTACATCACTATGAGAAAAGGTTGTCCAATTATGGTGTCTGTATGCACAATAGTATTCCATGTACAAGCTTGAGTAAAAAGCTTAACCAAGGTCGAGTAAAAACCTTAACCAAGGGGAATTAAGTAAGTAATTCAAGGTTAAATGTAGGTCAAGGTCAAATATAGGTCAGGGGTTGTTGATGTACATCACTAGGAGATGAAGTTGTCCAAGTATGGTTGGTGTAGGGCCAGGAGTATTCCATCTACAAGCTTGAGTAAAAACGTTAACCAAGGGGAATTAAGCAATTCAAGAGGAAATGTAGGTCAAGGTCAAATATAGATCAGGGGTTGTTGATGTACATCACTAGGAGATGAAGTTGTCCAAGTATGGTGGGTGTAGGGCCAGTAGTATTCCATATAGAAGGTTGACTAAAAACCGTAACCAAAAGGAATTAAGTAAGTAATTGAAGAGGAAATGTAGGTGAAGGTCAAATATAGATCAGGGGTTATTGATGTACATACCTATGAGAAAAGGTTGTCGAAGTATGGTGTCTGGATGCACAATAGTATTCAATGTACAAGCTTGAAAAAAAACCTTAACCAAGGTTGACTAAAAACCTTAACCAAGGGGAATTAAGTAAGTAATTCAAGAGGAAATGTAGGTCAAGGTCAAATATAGATCAGGGGTTATTGATGTGCATCACTAGGAGATGAAGTTGTCCAAGTATGGTGGGTGTAGGGCCAGTAGTATTGCATATATAAACTTGACTAAAAACCTTAACCAAGGTTGACTGAAAACCTTAACCAAGGGGAATTAACCAAGTAATTCAAGAGGAAATGTAGGTCAAGGTCAAATATAGATCAGGGGTTATTGATGTACATCACTAGGAGATGAAGTTGTCCAAGTATGGTGGGTGTAGGGCCAGTAATATTCCATATACAAGCTTGACTAAAAACCTTAACCAAGGCGTGACGGTGACGCCGACGCCGACGCCGACGCCGGGGTGACAACATAAGCTCTACTTATTCTTCGAATAGTCGAGCTAAAAACGCAAGGTATTGGATCACCCTATAAGCATTGATGGTCATAGAGCTGCAATCCTGGGACTCAAAGAGAAAGGTGAAGAATTCCGCTATAAGTGGATTCTTTGGCAACCTTAGTAGAAATTGTTAATCTCTGATTTACTCCCCGACAACTTTCAACCGTTTCAACATCTTGTGCTGAGCTAGCAACCTGGATATTGATGGAATGGATCTGTCGAGCATTCAACGCATTCAACGCCCTGACCTGGCTTCCGTATGTATGAGACACCGGTTGAATTGGCCATCGTCAGAAATACACACTTTCCCCTGACTAGGGGGAGCAGGGAAACCAGAGCCAAGGAAACCGCCATCCTTTCCAACAGGTTGATGTGGAAATGGGACTGGACTGGCCAGTTTCTCCTGGTGGTTCTAGATGAGCCCGCACACATACAGACTGGAGTCTGTATATAGGTGAAGCTGAGCAGGGGGGGTAGTGCAGAGGCAACCCCTCTGGATAACTGCTCGGGCATCAGCCACCAGAGAATGTGCTGATGGAAATCTTGGCCCAAGCTGATCACAGCATGCAGTGGCTGTATGTGTGATCACTGGGAGAGCAGGGTCAACTGCAATGGGTGAAACTGTAAACTGCCCATATCCACAAAGTCTGCAGCTGCATTGAGACTTCCTGCTGCCGAGAACCGAAGAACGGGGAGCTTTAGTACCCCTGCCACGTGACTGATCCGGCCGGATTACAAGTCTGTGTGGTCACTATATGGCTTGGCCGGCTACCCAATACTGCCTCTAAGGGTGGGTAAATCCTAAGATTTGGCTCTGGAATTAATTACTTATCTCTAGCAATTATTCCATAAATTTATGATGTTGAAAGTTAAGTCAGACAGCAGGTGCAGAATCCGTGAAAAACTCGAAAATGTGTTCATATAACACGGATGCCCCAGATACCGCTTTGATAATAAACGAGGCAAAATTCCAAGTCCAAAAGAGGAGATAATCCATGACCCAGGGGTCGAATAAAAAATCATAAGGAAGCTACATACCAAGTTTCAAGTATGTAGCTATTACGGTTCAAAAGTTTTATGAGCTACAAGACAAAATTGCCAAATTCTAAGTCGAAAAGGGGGAGATAATCCATGACCCCGCTGTCGACTCAAAAATCAAAATAAACTTTGCGCATCTACTCATCATAACGAAGCTACATACCAAGTTTCAGGTCTGTAGCTAGTACGGTTTAAAAGTTTTACGACTTACAAGGTAAAATTGCCAAATTCTAAGTAAAAAAGGGGGAGATAATCCATGACCCGGGGGTCAAATCAAAATAAACTTTGCGCATCTACTCATCATAAGGAAGCTACATACCAAGTTGCAGGTCTGTAGCTAGTATGGTTTAAAGGTTTTACGCCTTCAAGGTTGGTGACGGACGGATGGACAAGGGTAACACTAAATGCCCCCTCCACTATCATGGTGGGGCATAAAAAGGTAAGGCAAAAACCGGCGATGCTATGCAGTAAC
The DNA here is from genome assembly GCA_029237695.1 of Conchocele bisecta. Lineage (NCBI taxonomy): Eukaryota > Metazoa > Mollusca > Bivalvia > Lucinida > Thyasiridae > Conchocele > Conchocele bisecta. The sequence goes on from CM055265.1 coordinate 100,957,632, forward strand.
CAATAACACATACAGATGACGATTATCATGTTTTTGTCAAACTATGTTGTTGTTTTTTGTAAAAAAATATTGGTGTTTGCCCACATTTGTTCTACTTCTTAATAAAAACATGTTTCAGCAGCACATAAGAATTGCCTCCTAAAACTATGTTTACATGTCCTTTACACGTTCTCGCGATATCGCGCATAGGTTGATCGCAAAAACGCAAAGTACGATCGCGAGACGAAAACACGTGATTTTATCATTCAATCTTGCGTTATCACAACCTCGCTGCGCGATCTCGCGTTTTTGCTTCGCAATCTCGCATCAACACGCATGAGCAAAACTAACCCAAATTTTCTGTCTGTAACGCAGGGTAAGTCACCTTCCGTTACCTGCGCTTTATCATTTGGGTTACAGCAAAATGTATTTCCAAAAGCAGAAGACGAGATGCGAGATGGCGAAAACGTGAGATGTTTCTCATGTCTTTAGGAGACGATTCGCATGTTTTCATATTCCGGTTATGTGTCATTAAAAGGACATTACTTGGTGTCCAAATCGGTACATTTACACGGTTGATACCGAAATAGCAGCCGGATTGGCATTATTTTCGGACCAAATTTTAAGGATAGTTTGCAAATCTCAATCGGTCTGAGATTTCTAAATTATTAGAATCTGGTGGTCATACTATCAAGTTGCATTTGTTACCGGTCGTGCCCAGTGGCCATACTACAAGGTATTTGGCTATATGTACAGTCATGACCATTGACCATACTACAAAGTAGTTGGACACCAACTTCTGTCCCTTCTACAGCCACAGAGCGATTGATATCCACCACCCAGCTGTCGGGTGGAGGGTCCCAACCTGTGACCCCGGTCCTCCAGGGAGACTTAGCTGTAGGCTCAGGCTGTTTTCCACCAGACCACTCGTTTCCATCTATTGCCATTTCTTGAAAGCAGAGCTAAAGGTACATACCCACTCAGTAGGCACAAAATGTTCTTGATATGAGAGACATCATCCGAGACATTTTCTGGCAAAAGAAACATTCATTCATCATTGCCCCACGTATTTATTGGCATTATTATACATTTTATATCAGACGTAAATTTCCACACTGATATCAGGGGAATAACCGTGTTTCTTTAAAATGTTAATGGACATTACTATTTGTTCTCTGTATTTATTTGTTATGTACAATGATCACACTTTATAATCATGTTTAAAATATAAAAAAAATTAAGACGACACATTTAATTAGTATAAATAATTAAAATATATCATGCCTCATTTGCATATGATAATTGCCTGATACCACCGCAAGTCACTAGTTACAAAATAAATAATACAAAATGATTATATCTGTATAGTGGGCACTCAGAACTGGTGGAATTGTGACACAATTATATACTTATTTAATTCCTATAAAGAACATTTTGTGCCTACTGAGTGGGCGTGTAAGGGGTGAAACATCACCGGACTCAGCAGAGACCTCGGAGGCAACAAAGATTCCAGAATGTGTATCCTCTTTGTCCCTTATATGAGCCGTCTCTGATCGGGGCTATTTTAAAAATGTATATAATTCGGTTTCAATGGCCTAACCTTAACTTTCCTCCAGACAGGGGAAGGAACTAAGTGGACACGGTAGCACCTGATATTCATCGAAAATATCCGTGACACATATGATCAAGCCATCTGCATGGCTGCCCATGTGTCCACCAGCCACACCAAAAGCCGCCTCCTTCCACGCAGGCCCGCAGGCTCGCATGGCCTACGATGACGAGAACATCTCCATTACTGGAAAGGGAGGATAATTCAACTATGTGGCATCGTGATAAACGGGGCTAGCAGGATAGTGAAAGAAAAATGTTTTACACACAGGAAGATAGTCAAAAATAATTGTCATTAGTATGAACTAAAAATACCAGGCGTCTAAAAAAGCCGCATCCGTAACATGTAAAATGTGAATAACAACACAAGGTACTACATGTTGAAATTACAAACGTAATTCATTTATTTATAAAAAATCAACTAGAAATTGATACTTGTCCACAAGCGCATGTGGATCCCCATCCCCACCTACAGGCAGCCATTTAAAAAATAAATGGAGATAACTAATAAGTTAGTAAGGTGAGAGTTGTCGTTCTTGCATGAGACACACCTTGGGATAACTGTTTATGTAAGTGTCATGAAAATATTCCAAAGAGTAATCAAGTTTTGGATTGACAGGAAATCAATCTGCGAAAAAGTAAAGGGTGATAACTAAAAATTTAGTGAGGAAAAGGTTGTCTATCTTGCATGCATCACACCTTGCGTTGTGATCTAAGCATGTGTGAAGTTTCATGAAAATATTCCAAAGGGTATTAGAGTTGTGCCTCAGACAAGAAATCAACGTGCGAAAACACAAAGGGAAATAACTAAAACATTAGTTTATGTGAAAATTAAGCGCCCGGCACTGCCAAGTCTGAATCAGCGAGATTATCTCAAGTAAGTTTTCACACGTCTATAGAAATAAACAAGAAACGAGGCAAAGCCACGAAAGCCAGGTTTTTTGCAAGCATAGACACTTAGATAACATAATTATACCCACTTTTTGTGGACTAGATGGCCGTGGCCTGCATGTCGCGCCTTGGGGCAAGGCATGGACACTAACGTATGCTAGTATGCCAAAATGCCGACGATATCGCGCTTTCCGCAAGCGGGTGCGACAATGATGATAAACACCCATGTGAAGTATCAAGGTAATGGGTGAAGCAGTTGCAGAGATATAGTACACGAAAATACTTTAACAAAAAAATTCAAAGTAATTTGACCTTGACATTGGGCACAGGGGCCGCACGGTTGGGGGTTAGAATGAAAATATGGATGATGATAAACACCCATGTGAAGTTTCAAGGTAATGGGCGAAGCAGGTGCAGATATATAGTATAACGAAAAAGTTTTAAGCAAAAAATTTAACCAGACGTACGTTAAAAGGTTAACATTTAAAATGGCTAAGTCAATTACGTAGAAATAATGGGTGAAGGTAAAAAGATGGTCCCATGTTGGATAGTGATATGTGGTGGGTACCCCTTGGTTATGAAGCTGTGAAAGTTTGGTGGTCCTAGGTGGTACAGTACCAAAGAAATGGACTTAAACACGAAAACTTAACATTGTAAACGCGAAAACTTAACATTGAAAATAGCTAAGTCGACTACGCGGAAAAAATGGGTCAAGTTAAAAAAAAAGTAACATGTTGGATAGTGATATGTGGTGGGCACCCCTTGATTATGAAGCTGTGAAAGTTTGGTGATCCTAGGTGGTACAGTAACAAAGAAATGGACTCAAACACAAAAACTTAACATTGATTGTGGACGCCGCCGCCCGCACCGCCCGCCCGCCCGCACCCGCCCGCCCGGCTTTCGCCAATCCAATAGCCTGGATTTTTTTCTCAAAAAACCTGGCTAAAAAAAGTAACTATCTGATATGTGGTGGGCACCCCTTGATTATGAAGCTGTGAAAGTTTGGTGGTCCTAGGTGGTACAGTACCGAAGAAATGGACTTAAACACGAAAACTTAACATTGTAAACGCGAAAACTTAACATTGAAAATGGCTAAGTCGATTGCGCGGAAAAAATGGGTAAAGTTAAAAAACAAGAGGCCCAAATGGGCCTGTATCGCTCACCTAAAAGCCTCCATAGTGGTCATCTTGATTTCACAAAGACTCTTCACTTACAACTTCAAATGTTCCACAGAATTTGTTGGTACCTTCTGATCTAACATATATTGCGAATGTGCATGTGATTTACTGCTATAAATTTGATTTGATATATAAAATGACCATATTCGGTGAAAAATAAAATTTGACCCCTATTTGACCCCTCGGGCCATGACCATTTTTGACCCAGAGGCCACCATATGAACAAATCTGAATCAGCGTTAACTATCAATCATTCGTACAAAGTTTCGTCGAAATCGGCCTGGCGGTTTGGGAGAAGAAGATTTTTTGACAATTTGACCTACTTTTCAACGGCGGACATCTTGGATTTGGTGATTACCTCCATTTTGACAAAAATGAACAGGCTTCACCAACAAACCATTTCAGTTAAGTTTGGTCAATATCGGCCAAGCAGTTCACAAGAAGAAGTCCTTTGAAATCTTTAGTAAAAGAACAACCTTTTGACCTGTCCGTGGCCATCTTGGATGACGTAATCATCTGATTTTGGCAAAACATGCTCCAGAGTGATCGTCTCGTCGATACCTTGGATTGGATATATTATATGACCATATTCGGTCAAAAATATAATTTGACCCCTAGTTGACCCCTCGGGCAACGCCCATTTTTGACCCAGGTGCCACCATATGAACAAATCTGAAACAGCGTTAAATATCAATCATTCACACCAAGTTTCGTTGAAATGAGCCTGGAGATTTGTGAGAAGAAGATTTTTTGGACAATTTGACCTACTTTTCAACGGCGGACATCTTGGATTTGGTGATGACCTCCATTTTAACAAAAATGGACAGGCTTCACCCACAGACCATTACAGTTAAGTTTGGCCAATATCGGCCAAGCAGTTCACAAGAAGAATACGTTTGAAATCTTTAGTAAAAGAACAACTTTTTTACCTTTCGGTGGCCATCTTGGATGACAAAATCATCTGATTTAGACAAAACATGCTGTAGAGTGATCGTCTCGTCGATACATTCGATCCGATATACTATATATATTCGATCCAATATACTATATGGCCATATTCTGTCAAAAATAAAATTTGACCCCCATTTGACCTCTCGGGCCACACCCATTTTTGACCCAGGGGCCACCATATGAACAAATCTGAAACAGCGGTAACTATCAATCATTCTTACCAAGTTTCGTCGATATCGGCCTGGAGGTTTGTGAGAAGAAGATTTTTCGACAATTTGACCTACTTCTCAACGCGGCCATCTTGGATTTGGTGATGACCTCCATTTTAAACAAAAATGAACAGGCTTCACCCACAGACCATTACAGTTAGTTTGGCCAATATCGGCCAAGCAGTTCACAAGAAAAAGACGTTTGAAATCTTTAGTAAAAGAATGACCTTTTGAACTATCAGTGGCCATCTTGGATGACGTAATCATCTGATTTAGACAAAAAATTCTCAAGAGTGATCGTCTCGTCAATACCTTCGATTTGATATATTATATGACTATATTCGGTTAAAAATAAAATTTACCCCTATTTGACCCCTCGGGCGACGCCCATTTTTGACCCAGGGGCCACCATATGAACAAATCTGAAACAGCGCTAACTATCGATCATTCATACCCATATCGTCGAAATCGGCCTGGCGGTTCGTGAGAAGAAGATTTTTTAAGAATTTGACCTACTTCTCAACGGCGGCCATCTTGGATTTGGTGATGACCTCCATTTTAACAAAAATGAACAGGCTTCAACCACAGACCATTACAGTTAAGTTTGGCCAATATCGGCCAAGCAGTTTACAAGAAAAAGACGTTTGAAATCTTTAGTAAAAGAATGACCATTTGAACTATCGGTGGCCATCTTGGATGACGTAATCATATGATTTAGACAAAAAATGTTCCAGAGTGATTGTCTCGTGAATACCTTCGATTTGATATATTACATGACTATATTCGGTTAAAAATAAAATTTCACCCCTATTTGACCCCTCGGGCGACGCCCATTTTTGACCCACGGGCCACCATATGAACAAATCTGAAACAGCGGTAACTATCGATCATTCATACCAAGTATCGTCGAAATCGGCCTGGCGGTTCGTGAGAAGAAGATTTTTTAAGAATTTGACCTACTTTTCCATGGCGGCCATCTTGGATTGTCGATGACCTCCATTTTAACAAATCTGAAATGGCATCACCCATATATCATCCCTGTGAAGTTTAACCAATATCGGCTCAGCAGTTCGGGAGAAGAAGATGATTGAAAATGTTCACGGACGGACGGACGACGGACACTTTGCCATAACAATAGCTCACATGAGCTTTGCTCAGGTGAGCTAAAAAAGTAACTATCTGATATGTGGTGGGCACCCCTTGATTATGAAGCTGTGAAAGTTTGGTGGTCCTAGGTGGTACAGTAACAAAGAAATGGACTCAAACACGAAAACTCAAGCCCGGCTTTCGCCAATCCAATAGCCTGGATTTTTTTTCAAAAAACCTGGCTAAAAATGCCGCTGCTCAAATGTGTTGAAGTTGCACAAACATGTTAAATGAATTCACTTAAACCTTAATTAATAATTATCAACTACTTTAACATAAAAATAATTAAACGGCATCGCAGTCAAGTCAATTGAACTTGAAATTTCTTAACGGCAAATTAATATTCATGCCACACTTAGATAATGGTTTGGCCGCATTTACAAGGAGATAACCCACAAACTTTAGAGAGTGGATTATCGATCGTACATATGGACGAACATGATTTACTGAACTGTGCCAAACATTGCCCATGTACTGTGTAGAAACAAAACTCGGAAATGTATCAACGATGTGATAATAAAAATAATATCACAAATTGATTGACCTGTCATAACTGAGTGAATACACCGCGCGTCTTATAAATATGAAAATTGGCTCTATTATATCACTTTTTCGCAATGTCTAAACAAAAGAGAAATCTTGCGAAGGACCCTGCCTAGTAAGAGGTGGGGTAGGTAACTGGATCAGTTACTGCGAGGCAGAAATGAGGTGTGAAGCGCAAGCTTGACATGATTTGACTTAATTGGGCCGAATTTGTTGGTGGCCTACAACTCTAGGTCCAATGTGGCTTGGGAACGAAATGCGTATCTTGCATGATACGATTGAATAATAATAATAAAATTGTCAGAAGAGACGGCGAGCGTTGACAATATATGTGTATTGGGTTATGTGTTGCAAAACAAATGTTGTGTACCGGAAACTGTATCATGCGTATGCGCTATATTTAGTAACAACGCACATGTGTATTCCGTGAAAAGAAAGTGTGAGATTTATGAAAACCCGGAAGTAAAGTCCGGTCAACTTCGAGATAACGATAATTAGCTGTATCTACAACTATGCTCAATTTCCAGTTATTATCTCATTTGAAAATATTTTTAAACAAGAGAGGCGTAAGTCACAAAATACGCCTGTCGAAGATGGGCCGGCCATACAGCGATGTTGCAGAAATGTGAAGCTGTCACCAAGGCAAGAAACATTAATGAGAATGTGAAAATATATAGTATTATTTCTTCCTCTTGTTGTGATAAACAGGTATACTAATTTAGGTAGAGATGTGTAAAGTAGAAATTATATAGAATTGGATACAACAAGAGTTGTCAGAAGACATCGAAGCTCACCTGTTGGCAGCCTTCACTCAAACTTGGCACAGTTGAATAAAAAACATGAATATTATGTAACTGGACCTTGGGTTAAGGGGCGTGCGGTGGACCTTGACATTGGGGTCAGTGGTGCAAGGTGGGTCGTGGGTTTGCTATAGCATAATATAGCATATTAAGTTGAATGCATGTATGAAATATCATTGCGCTCCCTGAAAACAGAAGTAAAACAAAATTTAACCCAACATTAAGTTTATGAACGCACTAAGTTGGTGATTTTCTACAGCATGATAGCTATTCACATGAGGAATGCATGTATGAATGTGCTAAGTTTGTGACCTTGACCTTGAGGAAAGGGGTGGGGGTGGGTCATGGATTTGCTGTACAATAGAGGATCATCAGATGAATTGTGAAATATAAAGCGTTCCCTGTAAAGAAACAGAAGTTACACAACATTTACCCCAACATTAAGTTTATGAACATGCTAAGTTTGTGACCTTGACCTTGGGGTAACGGTTGGGTGGTGGGTTGTGGGTTCGCTACAGCATGATAGAGGGTCATCTGAGGAATGCATGTATGCAATATCAAGGCGTTCCATGAAAGGAAACAGATGTTATAAAACAATTACCCCAACATTAAGTTTATGAATGTGCTAAGTTTGTGACCTTGATCTTGGGGTAAGGGGTGGGTCATGGATTTGCTATACCACAATAGAGTATCATCAGATGAATGCATGTATGAAATATCAAGGAGTTCCCTGTAAATAAACAGAAGTTACACAACATTTACCCCAACGTTAAGTTTATGAATGTGCGAGGTTTGTGACCTTGACCTTGGGGTAAGGGTTGGGTGGTGAGTCGTGGATTTGCTACAGCATGATAGAGGGTCATCTGTGGAATGCATGTATGAAATATTAAGGGGTTCCATGATAGAAAACAGATGTTATAAGACATTTACCCCAACGTTAAGTTTATGAATGTGCTAAGTTTGTTACCTTGACCTTGGGGAAAGGGGTGGGAGGTGGGTCATGGATTTGCTATAGTACAATAGAGTATCATCAGATGAATGCATGTATGAAATATGAAGGTATTCGCTGTAAATAAACAGAAGTTACACAACATTTACCCCAACGTTAAGTTTATGAACATGCTAGGTTTGTGACCTTGACCTTGGGGTAAGGGTTGGGTGGTGGGTCATGAATTTGCTACATCATGATAGAGGGTCATCTGAGGAATACATGTATGAAATAACAAGGTGATCCATGAAAGGAAACAGAACTTATAAGACATTTACCCCAACGTTAAGTTTATGAATGTGCTAAGTTTGTGACCTTGACCTTGGGGTAAGTGTTGGGTGGTGCGTCATGGATTTGCTACAGCATGATAGAGGGTCATCTGAGGAATGCATGTATGAAATATCAAGGCGTTACATGAAAGGAAACAATGTTTATAAGAAATTTACCCCAACGTTAAGTTTATGAATGTGACCTTGACCTTGGGGTAAGGGTTGGGTGGTGGGTCATGCATTTGCTACAGCATGATAGAGGGTCATCTGAGGAATGCATGTATGAAATAACAAGGTGATCCATGAAAGGAAACAGAAGTTATAAGACATTTACCCCAACGTTAAGTTTGTGGACGCCGACGACGCCGGGGGTATGCCATAAGCTCTTCTGCACTTCTGAAAATATGTTAAAAAGGTGATATTTTTGTTAAAAAAATATTTTTTTCGGCATACAAACACCAAGGTGCACATGTTCAACGTGTTTAGAAGACGTGTGTATAGTTTCAGATCGAATGTCGGAACGGTTTCAGAGTTGTGTACACAAAACTCTGTACCCTATATAGAATTGTATACAAAAATGTAGAAAAAATGGCTAAAAAGTTAAAAAAGTTATATTTTTGTTAAAAAATTGTTTATCGGCATCAAAACACCAAGGTGCACATCTTCAATATGTGTAGAAGATGTGTGTATAGTTTCAGATCGATTGACTGAACGGTTTCAGAGGAGTTGTGTACACAAACTATGCAGTTTTTCTGTCCGCCACCCGCCCGCCCACCGCTGTGATCCAGATCTGATTTTCTTCTATAAGTTATAAGCATGTGTATATTTGTTGTCAAGTCAAGTCAGGTTAGGCTTGTTGAGAGAAAATACTGACATTTAAGGTAAATACTGACTTTGGTGGCCATTTTGAATTGATGCAAATGATCTAATCTGACAGTTATAGATTAGTAACATCCAATACTCAATTGGCATACTAACTGTACCTTGAATAACATTTGAAATGATAACACGTAACAAGTGAGCAAAAATAACATGTGGGACAAAACGTCATTATTTGATGGCGGCCATATTGGACTTTCGGTCGCCATTTCTGAAATCTGAGATAGCAGATAATTTTTTAAATAATGTATATGTAATTCTCTACAGCTTTGTTAAATTTCAGCTTTTTATCTCATTTGGAAATATTTAAAAAAAGAAATTCTGACCAGGTCATTGAAATTGAGTTTTTGGACGACCATCTTGGATGTATGGATAGCTGCGAGCTAAATCTGATTTTTTTTCTAATCCTACATGTTATTCCCCCTCCCCCCACCCCCCCCCCCCACCCCCCCCCACCCCCCCCCCCCCCCCCAATCTCATTCCCTCTCGGGTAAATGTCTTATAATTTCTGTTTTCTCTCATAATGTCTTCATATTTCACACATGCTTTCGTCTGATGGCCGTCTACCATGCTGTGACAAATCCACAATCCTTAGGCCCCCACTAAACCCAAGGTCAAAGTGACTTACATATTTTCCAATGTGCCATTGTTTTCTTTGGTTGCCAGTGGGTGCATTCGTGTGCTGACAGGGGCAACATTTATAGTGTATTGTATGCCAGACAAGCCAACTTTTTCACAGATGATACTAGATTGGTCAGTAATCGAGGCTTACGGTATACATCCACAAACAAACGTTGAGCATCAAGGTTTAGTGACGTATGGACGGACAACCCGACTCCAGTATACCCCCCAAATCTTGTTGCGGGGGTATACTTATAAGCCATTTACACAAGCATTAAGTTTTGGTTACAGATGGATGGACGGACAACCGGATTCCAGTACCGGTATACCCCTCCACAACTCGTTGCGGGGGTAAAATGACAAACAATTTATATTATTTAATGGTGTTTAATGGCCTGTCTAAGGTCATTTTAGGCCGAGTTAACGGGGTTAAATCCGATATTTCAGAAATGACAAACAAGGCAAATCGTGACCACACTACGCCGACGCACATCTGGGTATACACTGAACATGTACCATAGCCCTATTTTCTATGTCAATGTTACGCAAAGGATACGACACACTGAGTAGAATAAATGGAGGGAGAAATGATAATACAATGGAAAGTAAACGTCCCTTCAGATCCAATGGTCCCAGTAATGGCCCGATGAATGAAAAACCTGAAATTACAACATGTGTTGCATAAAATGTGCTTTCAAAGTGTAATAAACTGTTTATTAACAAAAACGCCCCAAACAGCACCAACGGAGGAGGGGAAGATGTTCGCCATATTTTATTCCTCCCCACCCCCATCTCATCTCACAAACACCACAAACCGAGGAGGGGAAGATGTTCGCTGTAGTCTATTTTATTCCCTCCCATCTCATCCCACAAACAGCACCAACAGAGGAGGGGAAGATGTTCGCCATAATTTATCCCCACCACCCCCCCATCTCATCCCACAAACAGCACCAACAGAGTAGGGGAAGATGTTCGCCATATTTTATCCCCCCCCCACCCCCCTCATCTCTTCCCACACAAACACCACCAACAGAGTAGGAGAAGATGTTTGGTGTATTTAATCCCACTCCACCCCCTTATTCTCATCCCAACACAAACACCATCAACAGTGGAGGGGAAGATGTTCACCGTATGTTACCCCCCCCCCCCCCCAATCTCATCCCACACCACCAACAGTGGAGGGGAAGATGTTCGCCGTATGTTATTCAGCCCCCCAATCTGATCCCACAAACACCACCAACAGAGGAGGGGAATATGTTCACCGTATGTTATTCCCCCCCCCCAATCTCATCCCACAAACACCACCAACAGGGGAGGGGAAGATGTTCGCCTATGTTATCCCCCCCTCCCAATCTCATCCCACAAACACCACCAACAGAGGAGGGGAAGATGTTCGCCGTATGCTATTTCCCCCCCTCCCCCCCCCCGCCCAATCTCATCCCACAAACACCACCAATCAGAGGAGGGGAAGATGTTCGCCGTATGTTATCCCCCCCCCCCCCAATCTCATCCACAAACACCACCAACAGGGAGGGGAAGATGTTTCACCCGTATGTTATTCCCCCCCTCTCTCTCTCCCATCTCTTCCCACAAACACCACCAACAGAGGGGAAGATGTTCGCCGTATGTTATTCTCCCACCCTCCCTCCCATCTCATCCACAAACAGAGGAGGGGAAGATGTTCACCGCATGTTACTCTCCCACCCCCAATCTCATCCCACAAACACCACCAACAGGGGAGGGGAAGATGTTCACCGTATGTTAATACCCACCTTCTCAATCTCATCCCATAAACACCACCAACAGGGGAAGGGAAGATGTTCACCGTATGTTAATACCCCCCCCCCCTACCCAATCTCATCCCACGAACACCACCAACAGAGGAGGGGAAGAATGTTCGCCATATGTTATTCCCACCCCCCTCCAATCTCATCCCACAATCTCATCCCACAAACACCACCAACATGGGAGGGGAAGATGTTCACCATATGTTATTCCCCCCACCCCCAATCTCATCCCCACAAACACCACCAACAAAGGAGGGGAAGATGTTCACCGTATTTACTACTCCCTCCCATCTCATCACACACCTACCAACAGAGGAGGGAAGATGTTCGCCGTATGTTATTCCCCCAATCTCATCCCACAAATGCCACCAACAGGGGAGGGGAAGATGTTCACCGTGTGTTACTCCCCCCCCCCCACCCTCCCCCAAATCTCATCCCACAAACACCACCAACATGGGAGGGGAAGATATTCACCGTATGCTATTCTCCCCACCCCCCCACCCCCCACAATCTCATCCCACAAACAGAGGAGGGGGAAGATGTTCACCGTATGTTATCACCCCACTCAATCTCATCGCACAAACACTAGCAACAGGGGAAGGGCAGATGTTCGCTGTATGTTATTCCACAACCCAATCTCATCTCACATATACACCACTAACAGGGGATGAGACGATGTTCACCGTATTTTATCCCCCCCCCCTACCAATCTCATCCCACACAAACAGCACCAACAGAGGAGGGGACGATGTTCACAGTATTATATTCCCTCCCCCCGCCAATCTCATCCCACACAAACACCACCAACAGAGGAGGGCAAGATGTTCGCCGTATTTTATCCCCCCCCCTCCAATCTCATCCCATACCACCAACAGAGGAGGAAAAGATGTTCGCCGTATTTTATTCCCCCAACACCCACCATCTCATCCCACAAACACCACCACAGGGGAGGGAAGATGTTCACCGTATTATATTCCCCCCACCCCCCCCCCCATGTCATCCCACACAAACACCACCACAACAGGGGAATGGGCAAGAATATGTTCACTGTATAAATTATTCACACCCCCCACCCCCCCAACTTTCTCATCCCACACAAACACCACCAACAGGTAGGGGAAGATGTTCACTGTATTATATTACCCCCCACCCCCCCATCTCATCCCACACAAACACCACCAACAGGGGAGGGGAAGATGTTCACCGTATTATATTCCCCCCACCCCCCCCCCCAGTGATCCCACACAAAAAAACACCACCAACATAGGGGAGAAGATGTTCGCTGTATGTTATTCACCCCCACATCCATCACTCATCCCACACAAACACCACCAACAGGGTAGGGGAAGATGTTCACTGTATATATTCCCCCCACCCCCCCCCCCATCTCATCCCACACAAACACCACCAACAGGGAGGGGAAGATGTTCACCGATTATATTATTACCCCCCCCCCACCCCCCCACCCCCCCCCATCCCATCCCACAAACAGTACCAACAGAGAGGTGTTCGCCGTATTTGATTCCCCCCCATCTCATCCCACACAAACACCACCAACAGAGGAGGGGAAGATGTTCACAGTATTATATTCCCTCCCCCCCCCCCCCAATCTCATCCCACACAAACACCACCAACAGAGGAGGGCAAGATGTTCGCCGTATTTTATCCCCCCCACCCCCCCCCCCCCCCAATCTCATCCCATAAACACCACCAACAGAGGAGGAAAAGATGTTCGCCGTATTTTATCCCCCCCCCCCACCATCTCATTCCACAAACACCACCAACAGGGGAGGGGAAGATGTTCACTGTATTTTATCCCCCCCCCCATCTAATCCGACAAACACCATCTTTGACAATGGCTTTACTGAGACCGGGGGCATACAAAGCTTGTATTTCTTCAAGGTGCAAAATTTGTATTTATACTATAAATATATCACCAGGAGATTTATGTTTTCGTTACCTATGGTCAGCGACTAAACAATGAACAGAACTGGGCCTGATCAAACTATGCGTAGCAAGGTCACTTCCCCCCAGCCGGCAGTGCATTTTGCTGACACCTTACCATGAAACCACTTACCCAACATAAGCCAGCTTATAACCTGTTTTCGAGATGACAGGCCATATCTGACATCATACCCAGCGAAGTAAGTTGCTACGGCGATACAGACAATCTGAAACAGTCATAAAGTAGCATTATCACATAAAAGTTTAACTGTCTTGTTAACTTTGGAAAACAAATATTCCAATGATGTAATGCCAGGCCTGTAAAAGTATTCCAGTTAAATGAGATTTCACCATCATACCGGAATATAGGGAATTCTCATACATGCACCAAAACTCTTAATCAAGCTTTTATAACATATGTGACACGCCAAGCGAAAACCTCCCTTCTCGGAATTTGTGACGTTTCGAGATATGATGTTGCAAAGTATCGGTATTTTTTCACGCTATTTTTAGAGTATCGCATTCGCGACGTGTGAAATGATGTCGTACGTCTCGATGTTCGTCTGTAAAATCGGGCCGATTTATTTTGTGAGGAGACCTGGAGTGAAGAAAAATGTGGCTCAAGTGCCAGATAGACAATATTTAGAGCCGGAGTTGTGGTAACATACAAAAAGTAAGCAAATAATGCTGCAGATCTCAATATATTTTTATATCTAATTATTATTCTCTGGATTGATCGCGACTGCAGTGAACCAGTGCCGAACGTTTGAGTGCTGACCAGTTGAAAGAACCTATATGCACCTATGCAAACCTCACATACATCTATTCTGACAGCATATGTAGATGTTTCCAGCACAAACCCAATAATATTAATCACGATGACCCGGTAAAACACATATTAATTTTATTTGTCAGGAAACTATTTTTTAGCAACAAATTCTTCTCAACAAGGGGCACAACTATGTTAGACTATGAATAGTCTACGTTATGCTATGTTCTTGTTGCTTTAATGTACGTAACAATAATGTTTTGACTAGATTTTCAATACTTAATAGTTTTAATAGTCATATATCATTTTATAGAAAATATTTTTTTAATCAATTATCAGTTTATCCATAATGAGAATCACATTTATTACACAAATAATGAAAGTGACATATAAATTTCAATTACGGCATTGGGCGAAAAGAATTTACATTTACAGTGGAAGCTTTACATTTTACGGCGAAAGCCGTATATGGCTGTGGAATATGAACACTACCTATTTCAGGAATACTGTTGTGTAATATAATATAGTCAGCCTCCGATATGTAACCCATTGAGCAAGATGGCATCACCGCTAGCTGTGTCAACAGTGCAAGATGGCATCACCGCTGTGTCAACAGTGCAAGATGGCATCACCGCTGTGTCAACAGTGCAAGATGGCATCACCGCTGTGTCAACAGTGCAAGATGGCATCACCGCTAGCTGTGTCAACAGTGCAAGATGGCATCACCGCTGTGTCAACAGTGCAAGATGGCATCACCGCTGTGTCAACAGTGCAAGATGGCATCACCGCTAGCTGTGTCAACAGTGCAAGATGGCATCACCGCTGTGTCAACAGTGCAAGATGGCATCACCGCTAGCTGTGTCAACAGTGCAAGATGGCATCACCGCTGTGTCAACAGTGCAAAGAATATCCGTAAGATGCTACTTCGTAAAGTACCGGTAGTTGTCTACCGTATCTGAGGAAAATACGATGGATCAGTTTCAGGTGTGACATTAACCCTAATTTTCTGGCTATCACATAGGTGACTTTTTCACATAATATGGCGACTTACATTTAGAAAGCGTAAAGGTGGACATAACTCATTTTATTCATGACTACAGAATTCAGAAAATGGCCAACAATAATGACACTGGTAATCAGTTATGAATTATTTATCAACTAAACACAATAGTGATTATTATTACAAATCAATTTGTACAACAATACTAGTAATTAACCCACCAACAAATAGATGCTTTAAATCCCTAATTAATAATGATAAATTAATTACTGTAAATAATAGTCTGAATGTCGATTTGTACTTATACATATAAAACGAGGAAAGTTATGTTTATGCAGTTGTCTTCCAGGTTACATCAGATATCTCTCAGGCGGGTAACACAATGTTCGGCATATGGTTGCTACACAGATTATACATAATCATTTCAATCCTTTTTGTAGGATGTAGGAGCTAGAACGAGTTTATGACGATCATTTCGAGGGCGCTCGTTCTTTGCCTGATGACACATCGTTTGAATCAGCAGACGGTGTAGACGGAGAAGACACAATTAACATAGAAGAAATATCTCGCAACTTTTGTGAAACAGTTACAATTAAATCACCAAAAGACGGTGAAAATCATAATGATTACGGGGACACTCAAAACGTGCCCATGGATAAGCCGCTTTCATGTGACGAGATATGCAATTCGAAATGTAGCTGTATAAAAAAACTGCATTGCACAATTCACGTCAGAGGAAACACAGCGGAATATTTTTTTACTACGTGAGCTTGAAAAATCTGAGAAGGAACTACATTGTATATCTGATGGGTGTGTTAAATGAAACAGGGTTCAACAACAGGTGTCAGAAGACAACGAAGCTCGCCTGTTGGCAGCCTTCACTCAAACTTGGCACCCATCAAAAGGCTTCACCCATGGACCATAACTTTTAAGTTTGGCTACCATGGGCCAAGTGGTTCATGAGAAGAAGAATTTTGAAATCCCTAATAAAACAACGACCTTTTGACCTGTTGGCGGCCATCTTGGATGACATAACCATCCGATGTCGTCAAAAAATGCACCAGAGTGATAGCCTCGTTGATACATTCGATTTGATATATGACATGACCATATTCGGTCAAAAATAAAATTTGACCCCGATTTGACCCCACGGGCCACGCCCATTTTTGAACACGGGGTCACCATTTTAACAACTTTGAAAGAGCATTGTACATCAATCATTCCTACCAAGTTTTGTCGAAATCCGGTTGGCGGTTCTTGAGAAGAAGATTTTTGAAGAATTTGTGCTATTTTCAGACGGCGGCCATCTTGGATTACATAATGTCAATGACGTAATTTTAAAAATTTTGTAATCCCCCTACCTAAGGACCATGATGATGAAGTTTGGTGACTATAGACTCAATGGTTACCGAGGAGAAGACGTTTGAAAATGTTCACGGACGACGGACGGACGGACACATTGCGGTAACAATAGCTCACTCAGGTGAGCTAAAAAGACATATACCGTTAAGTTTATGATGTTGATCTTGGGGAAAGGGGTGGGGGGTGGGTTATGGATTTGCTGTAGCACAATAGAGGATCATCAGATGAATGCATGTATGAAATATCAAAGCGTTCCCTGTAAAGAAACAGAAGTTACACAACATTTACCCCAAGTTTATGAACATGCTAAGTTTGTGACCTTGACCTTTGGGTAAGGGTAGGGTGGGTGTGTGGGAGGTATTTAGCTATAGCATGATAGAGGGTCATCTGAGGAATGCATGTATGAAATAGCAAGGCCCAACGGTAAGTTTATGAATGTGCTAGGTTTGTGACCTTGACCTTGGGGTAAGGGTTGGGTGGTGAGTCGTGGATTTGCTATAGCATGATAGAGGCTCATCTGTGGAATGCATGTATGAAATATTAAGGGGTTCCATGATAGAAAACAGATGTTACAAGACATTTACCCCAACGTTAAGTTTATGAATGTGCTAAGTGTGTGACCTTGACCTTGGGGAAAGGGGTGGGTCATGGATTTGCTATAGCACGATAGAGTATCATCAGATGAATGCATGTATGAAATATGAAGGCGTTCCCTGTAAATAAACAGAAGTTTCACAACATTTACCCCAACTTTAAGTTTCTGAACATGCAAAGTTTGTTACCTTGGGGTAAGGGTTGGGTGGTGGGTCGTGGATTTGCTACAGCATGATAGAGGGTCATCTGAGGAATGCATGTATGAAACATCAAGGAGTTCCATGAAAGGAAACAGATGTTATAAGTTTGTTTGTTTATTAGTGTTTAATGGCCTATCAACAGCTAAGGTCATGTAAGGCCGGGCAAACGGGTTCGATCCCATTTTAACCTGCTGCATTGGGGGGAAAATCCCAAAATCAGAACGGAATATTTACATCGAGAACAAATATATTCAGCCCTGAAATTAGAATAACCTGACCTGGTGCCAGGTCCATACCACACCAAAGTCACTTGGCCCCTTCCCCTAAAATAGGATTACGATTATCGTAATACTCACATAAGGGGTATAACCAAATTCAACTGTCACATACAAAATGCCAAACCAGGTCTCCAGTCGGGGTTCCGGTAAAGATGAACCCCGATCGTTAAATTACCCATCGCGTGCTCCCACCTGCCACCCACGATGTTATAAGAAATTTACCCTAACGTTAAGTTTATGAATGTGCTAAGTTTGTGACCTTGACCCTGGGGTAAGGGGTTGGCGGTGGGTCATGGATTTGCTATAGCATGATAGAGTATCATCAGATGAATGCATGATGAAATATCAAGGCGTTCCATGAAAGGAAACATATGTTATAAGACATTTACCCCAACGTTAAGTTTATGAATGTGCTAAGTTTGTGACCTTGACCTTGGGGTAAGGGGTGGGTGGTGGGTCTTGGATTTGCTATAGCACGATAGGGTATCATCAGATGAATGCATGTATGAAATAGCAAGGCGTTCCATGAAAGGAAACAGATGTTATAAGACATTTACACCAACGTTAAGTTTATGAATGTGCTAAGTTTGTGACCTTGACCTTGGGGTAAGGGGTGGGCGGTGGGTCATGGATTTGCTATAGCACGATAGGGTATCATCGGATGAATGCATGTATCAAATAGCAAGGCGTTCCATGAAAGGAAACAGATGTTATAAGACATTTACCCCAACGTTAAGTTTATTAATGTGCTAAGTTTGTGACCTTGACCTTGGGGAAAGGGGTGGGGGTGGCTCATGGATTTGCTATAGCACGATAGAGTATCATCAGATGAATGCATGTATGAAATATGAATGTGTTCCCTGTAAATAAACAGAAGTTACACAACATTTACCCCAAAGTTAAGTTTATGAACATGCTAAGTTTGTGACCTTGACCTTGGGGTAATGGTTGAGTGGTGGGTCATGGATTTGCTACAGCATGATAGAGGGTCATCTGAGTAATGCATGTATGAAATATCAAGGCATTCCATGAAAGGAAACAGATGTTATAAGACATTTACCCCAACGTTAAGTTTATGAATGTGCTAAGTTTGTGACCTTGACCTTGGGGTAAGGGATGGGCGGTGGGTCATGAATTTGCTATAGCACGATAGAGTATCATCAGATGAATGCATGTACATTGTATCAAATAGCAAGGCGTTCCATGAAAGGAAACAGATGTTATAAGATATTTACCCCAACGTTAAGTTTATGAATGTGCTAAGTTTGTGACCTTGACCTTGGGGTAAGGGTTGGGTGGTGGGTCATGGATTTGCTACAGCATGATAGAGGGTCATCTGAGGAATGCATGTATGAAATAACAAGGTGTTCCATGAAAGTAAATAGAAGTTATAAGACATTTACACAACATTAAGTTTGTGGACGCCGACGCAGACAACGTCGGGGGTATGCCATAAGCTCTTCTGCACTTCGTGCAGGTGAGCTAACAAAAAAAAGAGTGTAGGTGAACGTAAGCGAATACGTTATTCTTATGAATTTAAAAGTCAACACATTTGTCGAACGGCTTTTCAGCTAATATATGACGTGAAGGAGTTCACATTAGATAATATACAAAAACACATGCAGCAATATGGCACAACTCCATGCGTACACGGGCAAAAGACCTCAAAATGCATTCCAGTTTGAGGAAATTTGAAATGCAGTGCAGTTCGTTGTCAATTACGCGGAGCAGTATGGCCTCCCCCAGCCTGCTGCCTCCCGTGGCCAGGATACTGCCCCGCCGATATTTCTAGCCTGCAGTGAAACAAAACACTGTATACATAAACATAGAGCGAGCTGCGAGGAAAAAGGTGAAAGATCTGTAGGACTGTCCACATTTAAAGACGTATGGCAACAGTGTGTTTCTCACATAACAATAAACTCCCCCAGACAAGATGTGTGCCACATTTGCGAACTTTTGCGAAGGAGGATCCTAGATGCAGTTGGCGACACCCAAAAGTTGGAAACCACAGCCGAGTTTCAGGCCCACCTGTTGAAACGAAAAATTAATATCCCCGGCTAACAAAATCGTAATTAAACTTTATTGAAATAATATATAGTGGATCTGATATTTATTAAACAAGTTTATTTATTTCATAAGAAAACAAGGGTTTGCCGAGTTTCATGTGACACACGTTTAATAATTATATTATTGATCAACACAAAGAGATCCGACACAAGAAAACGTGTAGACTAAAATAAAATACACTATTTTCACCAGGATAAATGTCTACATACACTTTGTTATGCTGATCCGTTGATATCCATACATGTTACATTGCAGCTCAAGTAGAAAAGACCGAATATCAAGAGTCTGTACGGTGTTCTATGGATGAGCTAGCTGACAAAGATAAAGATGCTCGGCCTGCGCCACCTATGTCCTCTCCATATACCAACGTCCATTATACGTTTGATTTTTCACAACAACTGCAGATCCCTCATCATTTCAGGCAAATGGGCCCTATATATTTTATTGTGCCACGGAAGATTCAGTTGTTTGGCGTCCGTCTGGATGGGATACCTCATCAATACAACTATCTAATTGACGAGGCACAGACCATAGATAAACATTAATTACCAAACAAATTCAAGATATTCATGGTGATCGCCTCTCTTAACTGCCTGCAACATATATCATTTGTGTGACAGGCAGTAAAATAAGTATCACTACGTAATATACAAACGCTTCATTGCGCTGGTTTATTAGCGACACTAATGAAACTATTTATTTCGCCAGAGAATTAGACAGGTCCTAAAATTGACAATTCCTGTATGTAGGTAATAAGTTTGTGTCTAATTTCCGAGGTGGGGAAGCTTTCTATCATATAGAAATGACCACGTGAACATCATATCATCATGTAGTGTTTTGGCCAACTAATTCCCACCCTTTAGCTTTTTTGGCTGTCTAATTCCATGTGTATGCCACCCTAGGCAGACACTACATTGACGTGTTCCTAATAGATAACGTGTAAGCTGAATTATTATGATGGTGACGAATAAAACTATTATTTCTGAAAACAGAATCTTCACATTACCTAAATTACTACCGGTAACAACAATACGTGTATCATAATTTATTCAACATTGTTTTAGGAGTGAATGGAAGCAACACCCATAGCCCAGATGCTGTCATATCGATGCTTGACCACGCATTTAGCATGTATGGATTTGGAGAAACTGACTGTGTCATCCACGCCGACAATTGTTCTGGTGCGTATACAACTTGACTTTTAACTTTATAGACGCTTGAAAGTTTATTATCAAATTATCGTGCAATATTTATTATTATTACTATTATTATTATTATTGAACAGGTATGTTTTTTTCTTTAATGCATATACAATGTACATAAAATATAAGTGCAGGACAGAACAAGAATTCTTGCCTGATTGCATACTTTGCGTGGAGACTCTCCACGCAAAGTACACAATCAGGCAATGATTCTGCAGAGTGATGGTGGGAAAGCACAGGCAGATTACATACATGATGCATGTGCCCGGTCATGCCAGGTAGGATGCACTTCTTACTTTCTATCACTAATTTACGCAACAAAACCTTAAATACGAATGTACGTATGCGATGCATTGTGATTTAATAGGTTCTTTATTTAATGTAGCGCGAATCTACAGACATGCACACTGAATTCTCCTATAAATTATACATGTACAGGGGAGTCCCGTTTCTACACGGTCATTGGGAGCCAAGAATCATGATCGCGATACAGCCGGATCGCGAATTTGTAGCATTGTTCTGTTAATGAAACTGGGGAGGTTCTGGCCCGACTGAAAACGGACCAAATTTTACTCTGGCGGTATCGGGTCACGATTTTAACAACGAAAAGCAATTTATAAATAATTAAATATTACTAATAAACAACTTAAAAATGTAACAGCATACCGTAAATTTATTATATCCTGTATCCACAAACTAGTACCCATTTAAAATCACCACAACATGAACATAAATAAACCATAAATAAATATCCATTGAATGAATCGAAATAAAGCGTTTTACCGAAAACTGTTTTTGTTGTTGTTAATTAGAATCCCGCACTGACTTTTGCCGACACCACTGCCAAGAAGACTAAATATTCACAGATTTTGCCAGACGTAAACGCGATCAGGTTTATTTTCTCGTCTCAAGTAGCTTCTCAGCGCCATTTAACTCTGCCGCCGTGAAGACGTCTAACGCGTCGTACCGTTGCTCAGCCGCCGCCAGATCATCCGCCGTGAATCCGTCTAACTCATCGTCATCGGAGGCATCGCTGTCATGTGACTCGGTGTTCTCGGTTATAGCGAAAGCATCGCCGAGGCCCTTCATCCAACACCGTTCGATGCACATCGCTCTTATGTCATTCCAGCTCGTCCCAGCGAGGTACATCATTTCCTTAATTGTGACATCACGCAGCGTCTGTTGGACGGGTGAATCCGCGGCAAGCAGTTTCTTCGTGAGCTCCCGTCACTAGTAGGTCTTGAACATGGATATATTTCCTTGGTCAAGGGGCTGAATACGTGACGTCGTGTTCTTTGGAAGGTAGCTAGCTCACTCTGATTTTTTTGTCTCGACTGACTAGTGTGTCAGCGGGTGGGTGTGCAGGGCAATTGTCTAACAGGAGAAGGGCTTTGGGCTCCAGTTTTTGTTGACGCAAGTGGGATCTGACGGCAGGAACAAAGTCATTGTGAAACCAATTTTCAAACAGTGTAGATGTCATCCATGCTTTTTTGCTGTTTATATAGCTGAATGGCAGTGTGTCCATGTTCACATGGTGGAAACATGGCTTTTTTTTACTTTCCAATGCACAGGGGCTTAAGTTTATGTGTTCCAGTCTTATTAACACAAAACAGGATGGTTACACAATCCTTGGCTTGCTTGAAGCCTTCATGCTTATGTTCATCATTTTTGGCGGCTATCGTTTTGTCGGCATCATTCAAAAACAGACCCCAGTTTCGTCACAGTTGTAGAGCTGCTCGGGCAAATACCCTCCCTCCTCGATGATTTCACGCAGCTGGTCTGGGTAGTCACTCGCTGCCCCAGCATTTGACGAGCCTATTTCCACGCCGACCTTGATTTGAGAAATTCCATGACGTTTTTTTAATCTGTCGAGCCATCCGCCACTGGCCTTGAACTCGGAATCGGCCCAGTTTAGATCCTTGTCAAACTTCTGGGCCTGTGCCTTAATAAATGTACCCGACATTGGAACACCCTCCTGCATTGCCTGGACGAACCACTGGTAAAGTGTAGCGTCGAGATTCGTATCTGCAGCAAGTCGTGCTCGTTTTTGCTTCAACACATACGAGTCTTCAACTTCCGCTTCATATTTTTTCCAGCCATGCACAGTAGATTCGTTGATACCTACAGATAACATATTAATCGTAAATGACCTGTACAGATACCATTAGCTGGATATAACAATATTTTAGACCCTGGTCAGACTGCACAAATTTGCGGGTTGAAATATGGTTATGCGCACAGATAAATGTACTTTTCATCACCTTATTAACAATTTGAGACGCGGCATGTTAACCCTTTCAACCCTAAGTAACTGGAATGGACTGTGATATGTTAATTTAAGGACCAATCCAATTTTCACAAAATTATTTTCAGACTGGTCCATTTATGAAATGGGGGTATTTTGTTTCTAAAATAAGAAAATTACTTGCAAAAAGTGCAGGTCCTGATGAGATGGCTCGTCACGAGCTGGCTCATCTGGATCTACACTATTTGCAAACATATTTTCATGAAATTACGCACATGTTTTTATGTACAAAATCACATGTCGCGTCTCATTTATGAGATTATTTTACACCAGATCTTACCCAAATCGCGAGCAACTCGAGTCTGTTGAACGCCGGATCAAACCCGATCGGCAGCCTCGAGTTTGTCCCTTACGGTAAACTGTTTACGCTTTTACTTTCGTTTCGCATTTTTACGTGTTGGTACAGACAGCTGACGCATACAATACTGAAATGAGGCTGATGGGTCGATATGGGTTATTTTTAGGTGTGTGTGATACGTGTAGATACATACACTGATTGGACAGCAATAACACGTGATTAAGCAGGAGCGTTTCATTGGCTGAGCAATATGGCAGATTCTGTGACCTAGTACACGCGGCTGATCGCAAATTTCAAAGGAAATGACAGCTGTTTGTCAACTTCTGGAATATGGATAACTGTCGGTGCTCAGATCTGTTAATCTGTATAACAGCTATTATCCCAGACAGCCCAGCAGCACAGAGGTAGTAAACACACAGGGCGGTCCTACATTCACGGAGACAATTTAATTCGTCACAGATAAGGGACATATCGGGGGGTCGCGATCGTGAAAGGTACATATTGATAGTTTAGTTAGTGGGTTGAAAAAACAATCGGAAGCCACACGAGCACCGCGTATTAACCGTGTTCGCATAGTAAGCGATCGCATAGAAACGGAACTCCCCTGTATTCAAATATTCGTAAGATTAAAGTGCCAGTTCACATAGGAGGTATAGTAATATATTACATGAATATCCTGAACTGAATGCCTCTACACATGCATTTCAGAACGATGCTATATTTTAGATGCCTGGTGGATTCAAACTTCGCGGACATAAAGCGAAAATATAAAAGAGACGATGTTGACGGTCTGCTACAACTGCGCAAGTTGGTGGACACGTTGGCCAACTCCAATTCCGCTGTGATGTACACAGAGGACATCACGTGATTGGAAGGGTTATCTGGGCAACATATTCAAGCAGATGATGGGCATCCGATCGTGCCAGGTGTTCAGGTTCCACGCCAACGATCCTGGTTCAGTCTTCACCAAGGCCACCTATCGCGCCGAGGAGAAGAAATTCATAGTGTTGAAAGAAGACCAAACCTCTATTGACACGACGGTCATGCCGGATATGATTCCCCCAGCAGGGATAGATGAACAAAGGCAGCACTATTTATTCACACACGTCTGCAAATATGTGCGTGATCCGTCACGTGGAAAGATCTGACATGCCCTGCTCCCAATGCGTAGGAGTAACATTCAGGAGCATATAACCTAATGCGATATGCACTCTTACACTCATCCCTACTCACTTTACATATGACGTTACGTTGGCAATGTAATGACGTTGCGTACGGAAATTTGGGTATTTATAATCACAAAATAAAATACTTTAATGTTTGAATACTGACGCTTGTACTGTACATTTCAATTCTGTTAAAAACGTAAAATATTTTTTTTTTAGCCATAATGGAGGTTTTCGCTTGGCGCGTCATTACAGTCGAGCACCAGTATCTCGAAGTCGAAGGGAGATCGTATTTTAGTCGAGATAGGACTAGGTTCGAGATACCGAGGAAGCGACATGGTAAAATATTTTCGCAAATAATATCAAATCATGTTACCCATCACATCACAAGTAAACAATAAAGGAATAATGAAACAAAACATGTGTTGCTTTCATTATTTTATATACCAATTAATTGACAAACAACAATATGAACATTACATACATTATATACATGTATTCAATAGACAATATGTCACTCACTAACAAGGAAATAAAGTTGTGTTTACATAATGAGTAGCATATAATACAAGAAACAGAAAAGTACATGTTTTAAACGAAACAAAATTAATACCGTCACTCGCAGTCGGGTCTCGTGAAGAGGTCCTTAATCGTCCCTTGCTTCGTACACCGGTGTCTATACAGGTGTGTGAAGAATGCCGTGGACTTTGACAGGGCGTTAAGAATGGCATGTGGCACGTCGTGATATGCTTAATGAATCTGTCAAACACTCAAACAAATCGAGGTGGACCAATTAAGCAAACAACCCGAGGCAGGTGTGAATTTATTTTGTTTCGTTTGATAATAGGTTTTGAAAATTAGTGTTAACCAAATTGATCTTGGCAGCCAGGCGCCTAGGTGATTTACCCAAGTGTTTATGTGATCGAGATAGCGAAGTGATTTTTAACGTATTTTTATACGAAGGGGACAGAATGAACAGTTGAGATAGAGAACATGTTCGAGATAGGGCATGTTCGAGATAGCCGAGGGAATTTACATTAAACAAATAAGGATATAATTTGTGACTTTAGCGAATCATCGAGATAGGGGATACCATCAAGATACTGACGTTCGAGGTACTGGTCGATTCTTTAGATTTAACGTTAACCCGACATCACATTTTGTAATGGGAGAAAATTTGGAAATAATTGAAATGTTCTGTTCATTTCAATGCAAACTAGTGACTGTTGACAAATTGCCGGAGATTCTGACATCAATACTGGTCAGCCGGTAATGGAAACTGACTGTCCAACAATTTACAACATGATCATGATGATGCCTGAGAAATTTATTTTCCTAGTAAAATGTAGTTCTACGAATGAAATTCATTATTACATTATGCCATGGAAGGTTCTAGCATATCCTAACTGCAAATAATCTCTATCTCTGGGGTGCCTACTATCTACTCTAGGGAGTCCACCCGGTGTTACTTCCATATTACCTCCCTTGATAGGTGGCGCCCTGTGACATAATCTGAATAATTGCGTCTTCACAATCGAGCGGGAAGGAAGGTGGGACTCTGATGTAATATGGAATTACAATCATAGAAATTCATTTTACTAGGAAAATAAATTTCTACTTCATTCATTCCATATTCATGGTTTTATCATCCGGGTACTTTAATCGATAACCAAAGTTATCCGAAAGTTACTTCATTTCCGGTAGTGTCAAATCTACTGCGTTCTACACACAACAGGTGCAACAATAACATGTAAAGCATGTCGAAAACGTGCGTAGCTTGGGGCTACAATTTTTAATTATTTACACTAATGAAATGCGTCACCTGAAAAAATAATATTTTCGACAGATTATAAAGTATGATCATTGCACACCAACAAATAAACACAGATAATAACTAGTAATGTCCGTTAACATGTTAAGGAAACACGGTTATCGCCCCTGATATCAGTGTGGAAATTTACATCCGATATAAAATGTATGATAATGCCAATCAATACGTGGGATAATGGTGAATGAATGTTTATTTTGCCAGAAAATGTCTCAGATGATGTTTCTGATATAAAGAACATTTTGTAATGTGTGGGCATGTACCTTTAAGTTGGCTCAATTCCAGCCGGAAAATTATCCTATCAGAAGCCCACCCCAGCCCTGCTCAGTCCAAGGTTGCCGTTCAAGTGTACTATATTAGTGGGCGATCCAGGAGGGGTCAACATTACCACATGGGGGGGGGGGAAATTACCACTATATTTTCTTGAAAGGTATATATCCCAGCATATCATTTCTACATGATAGCAATTTATAAGTCTTCGTTTAAAGATTTTATGCCCCTATAAGACGACACCCCTAAGAGCCTCATTTTTGCCCGTAAAAGGGCTATTTTGAAAACGTTCACATAAAACTGCCGCAGAATTGCATGCAAACGCTGTAAAATGTACTGACAGCATTGCAACTTGTATTTGTGATTTACATACAATCAAACTAGAACATTTTCATCCAAAATGGACGCCAAAATCCAAGATGACCGCCGATACACCACTACCTTACCCCACCACACTAAACCATATATAAAACTATTTTATATGACCAGTTCTTGGTTTCTTCGTATTGGATTATATTGTATAAGTGAAATACAAGCGTATGCTACTTCATTAAATATTTATTACTTGAAAAATGATGTATATAAATCCAAAATGGCCGCCAACAATCACAATCTCCATTCATTTGCCATTGTGCCACTTATATTACATCATTTAACATTTCAAAACATACTTACGCACGATCATACATAGACATTAAATAACCTTGACAATAGCAAAACATAATTGAATAACTGTTTTAGCAAAACATAATTGGATAACTGTTTTGCTTACCAAAATCCAAGATGGCCGCCAAAATATCGTGATTTCTCATCAATTTACAGCGTGTTATCTATTTGATGGCAATAATCAAGTAAACAATAAACAAGTAAAACATATTACATTGACACAGTAAAACAAATGTGACACATACTTGGATAAATGCCTAGTTTACCAAATTCTAAGATGGCCGCCATACGTTCACATTGTAACGCAACAATTTATTAGTATGGGCTATTTAATATTGGATAAGACGGTTACCGTAATGTTTATTTTTCTGTTGTGAGTAAGTATGGCCTTTGTATGAAACAGACAAAGCCACTTTGTGTTACTTTGGTTTTGGTATATTTTAATTCCCAAAGCAGTAATAAACTGAGCAAAAAAAGAAACGTCCCTCCCTATTTAAGTGACGATTGCCAGAAATGTAAAGTCACAGGGCCAAAACCAGTACCAAAATAAACTACATTCATTTCTGGATCGACATCAGTTTTTGAAATTTTGATCGCATGTGTAGTTGTTAAAAAATTCATCTGCGAACTTGGTAGGGGTCGAAATCAAAAATTACAAAATCGTTTGTCACGCGTTTGTTAAATTTCAGAGGATACATTTTGATTTAAAATGTACAGTCTGTGCGAAATTCCTTAAAGGTACATACCCACGCAGTAGGCACAAACTGTTATTTATATCAGAGACATCGTCTGAGACATTTTCTGGCAAATAAACATTCATTCACCATTACCCCACCTATGGATTGTCACTATTATACATTTTATATCAGAAGTAAATTTCCACACTGATATCAGGGGCGATAACCGTGTTTCCTTAAAATGTTAACGGACATTACTATTTATTATCTGTATTTACTTTTCGATGTGCAATGATCATACCTTATAGTCTGTCGTATATATTAGCTTTTCAGGTGATGCATTTAATTAGTATAAATCTTTAAAAAATATCATGCCTCATTTGCATATGAAAATAGTCTGATACCACCGCGAGTCACTATCAGTAAAATAAATATTACTAAATGATTATATCTGTATAGCGGGCACTAGTAAGTTTTAGAACTGGTGGAATAGTGACACAATTATACACTTATTAAATCATATAAATAACAGTTTGTGCCTACTAAGTGGGCATGTACCTTTAATATAGCGAGTGTGCCCACCCTGCGCCCTAATGGTTGACGTAATTGTCCGACGCATTGACCTGACATAACGCATGATCATAGCGTTAGGCAGATTACACCATTTGCGCTGCAATGCCAGCGTAAGCTGACAAGCATTGATAATCTGGTGGTTTGCCCTAGCGTTCCGACCGAGCACATCTGGGATAGGGTTGAGATCGGGGGAATTCGCAGGCCATTGCATGATGCCCACGTTGTTCATTGCATGTGGTGGCCCTGGCAGCGTGCGGGCGTGCATTATCTTGCTGCAGCGTCCTGCCAGGACCATGATTACGAATGAATCGCAAGACATGTGGCCATAAAACATCATCAATATAACGTTGCACTGTATAATTATCAGCTCTGTCGTGCGGTTTTCCATAATCCCGCCCCAGACCATTACACTTCCTCTTCCAAACCAATCCCTCTCCACCACACAGCACATAATGTAACGGTCCGTTCTTGCCATCGTCACACGAGGTCTACCAGCTCGAGGACGGTCGCGAACGTTTCCAGTGTCCCTATAGCGTGCCACAAGTCGCTCAATCGTTTTTCTGCAGCACCCAAACCAACGTGCAACGGCACATGCCGTCACGCCAACCTTCAACATCCCAATTGCCTGATTTCTGTCCTTTTCACAAATAATAAAAAAACAGAGAATCAATGTGGAGCTTTTTTAATTTTTCGATAAGATGATCTCAGACGAATCGTACGATGTGATTTACCTTGTGTTCACCTTGCACGCGGAAAAGGTGGTAAACAACGTTCTGCTTTGAGAGCGAAATATACACGGCGGACACGTGGTAAACTGTACACAGTCGTATTCTCAACATCGCCAGGATCTCACATATATATACATTGCCCATAGTACATGTACGTAGACACGAATAATTTCGCATTTAAAAGAGGGACGTTTCTTGCTTTGCTAAGTATATTACGCAAGGATGGTTAAATATTTCAAATTATACAATTACATGCTCTTATTAATATTTATGAACGTCAATGTATAGGTTGGGCGATATGGCATCCAGTACACTGCCTTCATTAAATCAAACAGTAAACGTTGCTATGTCCCACAGACATAGAAATATTACATAGCTTCATACGCACTTAAGTGTTAGTAAAGTATACAAAATTAGGTCTAAAACTACTCTACTCCATCAGACCATTTTCTATTTTCACTGAGCATATTTCACAAACAAGATGTTAACGATATACGTGTATCGCATGCCAATAACCTGTTTTCGAATATCATAAAGCATTGTACTGTTACATGTATAAGCTGCCTTTGAAACTCATTTTATTTTGCAATGACTATATTATTTAATCACTAGTCACATGATCTTATTTACACCAGTCGATTATAATCTTCTGATTTATATCTATTGAACATGCGTATACGTAGTGTTGCTTCATGTGTGGATCCGTCATTTACATGCACCACTGATACATATTTCATATAACAATAGGTTCCACACAACCGCGGAATGTTTTACTATTACAACATCATTTTTTATAAACAACGCATATAATATATAAACACGGATGTCTACTGCGTATGTTTCATACGTATTACTTACTTATTATAAACGCTATCATTATGATACCCGCCAAGAAATCAATTAATGTAATTCATAAATCACTCACTAATTAAATAAATGAGAAAACAGCAGTGACAAGAAAATAAAATACAAAACAAACAACTGTACCTGTGTCCCATATGTAACTGTGAATATTCTCTTGTAGTTCATCTGTCGTGACAAACTGAAAACATGCAAAATAATGTTATATTTTTAGTCGATGGGAGATTGTCAGACAAGTCAATGGGAGATTCCCAGACTCAGTTACAGATCAATGGGAGATTCCCAGACAGGCAGTTACAGGTCAATGTGACATTTTCAGACAGGAAGTTACAGGTCAATGTGAGATTCTCAGACAGGCAGTTACAGGTCAATGGAAGATTCCCAGACAGGCAGTTACAGGTCAATGGGAGATTCCCAGACTCACAGTTGTTACAGGTCAATGGGAGATCCCGAGACAGGCAGTTACAGGTCAATGGGAGATTCTCAGACAGGCAGTTACAGGTTAATGGGAGATTCTCAGACAGACAGTTACAGGTCAATGGGAGATTCTCGAACAAGCAGTTACAGGTAAATGATAGATTTTCAGACAGACAGTTACAGGTGAACAGGAGATTCTCAGACAGGCAGTTACAGGTGAATGGGAGATTCACAGACTCACAGTTACAGGTCAATGGGAGATTCTCAGACAGGCAGTTACAGGTCAATGTGAGATTCTCAGACAGACAGTTACAAGTCAATGTCTGGATTCTCAGACTCACAGTTACAGGTCAATGGGAGATTCTCAGACTCACAGTTACAAGTCAATAGGAGATTTTCAGACTCACAGTTACAGGTCAATGGAAGATTCTCGAACAAGCAGTTACGGAGATTTTCAGACAGACAGTTACAGGTGAACAGGATATTCTCAGACAGGCAGTTACAGGTGAATGAGAGATTCTCAGACTCACACTTACAAGTCAATGGGAGATTCACAGACTCACCATTACATGTCAATGGGAGATTCTCAGACACACAGTTACAAGTCAATAGGAGATTTTCAGACTCACAGTTACAAGTCAATGGGAGATTCTCAGACAGACAGTTACAAGTCAATGGGAGATTCTCAGACTCACAGTTATAAGTCAATGGGAGATTCTCAGACTCACAGTTACAGGTCAATGGGAGATTCTCAGCCTCACAGTTACAAGTCAATGGGAGATTCTCAGACAGGCAGTTACAGGTAAATGGGAGATTTTCAGACAGGCAGTTATAGGTCAATGTGAGATTCTCAGACAGGCTGTTATAGGTCAATGGGAGATTCTCAGACTCACAGTTACAGGCCAATGGGAGACTTCCAGACTCGCAGCTACAGGTCAATGGGAGATTCTCAAACTCGCAGTTACAGGTCAATGGGCGATTCTCAGACAGGCAGTTACAGGTCAATGGGAGATTTTCAGACAGGCAGTTATAGGTCAATGTGAGATTCTCAGACAGGCTGTTATAGATCAATGGGAGATTCCCAGACAGGCTGTTATAGGTCAATGGGAGATTCCCAGACAGGCCATTATAGGTCAATGGGGGATTCTCAGACAGACAGTTACATGTGAATGGGAGATTCTCAGACAGACAATTACAGGTCAATGGGAGATTCTCAGACTGGCAGTTACAGGTCATTGGGAGATTCCCAGACAGGCTGTTATAGGTCTGAGACTCACAGTTACAGGTCAATGGGAGATTCTCAGACTCACAGTTACAAGTCAATGAGAGATTCAAAGACTCACCGTTACATGTCAATGCGTGATTCTCAGACAGACAGCTACAGGCCAATGGGAGATTCTCAGTCTCACAATTAAAAGTCAATAGGAGATTTTCAGACTCACAGTTACAGGTCAATGGGAGATTCTAAGACTCACATTTACAGGTCAATGGGAGATTCTCGAACAGGCAGTTACAGGTAAATGGGAGATTTTCAGACAGACAGTTACAGGTGAACGGGAGATTCTCAGACAGGCAGTTACAGGTCAATGGGAGATTCTCAGACAGACAGTTACAAGTCAATGGGAGATTCTCAGACTCACAGTTACAAGTCAATTGGGAGATTCACAGACACACTACACACAGTTACAATCGTTTTTACTACTTGTCAATGAGATTATCAGACACACAGTTACAAGTCAATGGGAGATTCTCAGACTCACAGTACAAGTTCTAGAGGAGATTATCAGATTCAAGACAGTTTACAAGTCAATGGGAGATTCTCAGACTGACCAGTTACAAGGTCAATGGGAGATTCTCAGACAAGCAGTTACAGTCATGGAGATCAGACTCACATTTACAAGTAATTGGGAGACCCCTTTCTCACTCACACATTTCAAGTCAATGGAGATTTTCAGATCACAGTTAACAAGTCAATAGGGAATCACTCACAGTTTATTCAATGGGAGATTCTCAGACACAGTTACAAGTCAATTGGGGAGATTCACAGACACCTTCCACAGTTTTACAGTCAATGGAGATATTTTCAGACTCACAGTTTACGTAATAAGATTCTCAGATCACAGTTACAGTCATGAAGATTCAGATCACAGTTACAGTTCATAGGATTCTCAGACTCACAGTTTACAGTCATGAGTTCAGACACACATTTACAGGTCAGCAGGAGATTCTCAGACTCACAGTTACAGGTCAACGAGAGATTCTCAGACTGGCAGTTACAGGTAAATGGGAGATTTTCAGACAGGCAGTTACAGGTCAATGGGAGATTCTTAGACAGGCCGTTACAGGCAGTTACAGGTCAATGGGAGATTCCCAGACAGGCAGTTATAGGTCAATGTGAGATTCTCAGACAGGCTGTTATAGGTCAATAGGAGATTCCAAGACAGGCTGTTATAGGTCAATGGGAGATTCCCAGACAGGCAGTTATAGGTCAATGGGGGATTCTCAGACAGACAGTTACATGTGAATGGGAGATTCTCAGACAGACAGTTACAGGTCAATGGGAGATTCTCAGACTGGCAGTTACAGGTCAATGGGAGATTCCCAGACAGGCTGTTATAGGTCAATGGGAGATTATCAGACAGACAGTTACAGTTCAATGGGGGATTCTCAGACAGACAGTTACAGGTCAATGGGAGATTCTCAGACTTGCAGTTACAGGTCAATGGGAGATTCTCAGACTCACAGTTACAGGCCAATGGGAGATTTCCAGACTCGCAGCTACAGGTCAATGGGAGATTCTCAAACTCGCAGTTACAGGTCAATGGGCGATTCTCAGACAGGCAGTTACAGGTCAATGGGAGATTTTCAGACTCACAGCTATAGGTCAATGGGAGATTCTCAGACAACCAGTTACAGGTGAATGGGAGATTCTCAGACAGGCAGTTACATGTCAATAGGGGATTCTCAGCCTCACAGTTACAGGTCAATGGGAGTTTCTCAGATTCACAGTTACTCAGACAGGCAGTTGCAGGTCGATGGGAGATTCACAGACAGGCAGTTACAGGTCAATAGGAGATTCCCAGACAGGCAGTTACAGGTGAATGGGAGATTCTCAGACAGGCAGTGACATGTCAATGGGGGATTCTCAGACTCAAAGTTACAGGTCAATGGGAGGTTCTCAGACAGGCAGTTACATGTCAATGGGAGATTCTCACTCACAGTTACAGGCCAATGGGAGATTCTCAAACTCACAGTTACAGGTCAATGGGAGATTCTCAGACTCGCAGTTACAGGTAAACGGGAGATTCTCAGACAGGCAGTTACAGGTCAATGGGAGATTCTCAGACTTGCAGTTACAGGTCAATGGGAGATTCTCAGAATCACAGTTACAGGTCAATGGGAGATTCTCAGAATCACAGTTACAGGCCAATGGGAGATTCCCAGACTCGCAGCTACAGGTCAATGGGAGATTCTCAGACAGGCAGTTACAGGTCAATGGGAGATTTTCAGACTCACAGCTACAGGTCAATGGGAGATTCTCAGACAACCAGTTACAGGTGAATGGGAGATTCTCAGACAGGCAGTTACATGTCAATAGGGGATTCTCAGACTCACAGTTACAGGTCAATGGGAGATTCTCAGATTCACAGTTACTCAGACAGGCAGTTGCAGGTCGATGGGAGATTCACAGACAGGCAGCTACAGGTCAATAGGAGATTCCCAGACAGGCAGTTACATGTCAATGGGAGATTCTCAGACAGGCAGTTACAGGGGAATGGGAGATTCTCAGACAGGCAGTGACATGTCAATGGGGGATTCTCAGACTCAAAGTTACAGGTCAATGGGAGATTCTCAGACAGGCAGTTACATGTCAATGGGAGATTCTCAGACTCACAGTTACAGGCCAATGGGAGATTCTCAGACTCACAGTTACAGGTCAATGGGAGATTCTCAGACTCACAGTTACAGGTGAACGGGACATTCTCAGACTCACAGTTACAGGTCAATGGACATTCTCAGACAGACAGTTACAGGTCAATGGGAGATTCTCAGACTCGCAGTTACAGGTCAATGGGAGATTCTCAGACAGACAGTTACAGGTCAATGGGAGATTCTCAGACTGACAATTACAGGTTAATGGGAGATTCTCAGGCAGGAAGTTACAGGTGAACGGGAGATCCTCAGACAGGCAGTTCCAGGTGAATGGGAGATTCTCAGACAGACAGTTACAGGCCAATGGGAGATTCTCAGACTGGCAGTTACAGGTCAATATGAGATTCTCAGACTCACAGTTACATGTCAATGGGAGATTCTCAAACTCACAGTTACAGGTCAATGGGAGATTCTCAGACTCACAGTTACAGGTCAATGGGAGATTCTCAGACTGGCAGTTACAGGTCAATAGGAGATTCTCAGACTGGCAGCTACAGGTCAATGGGAGATTCTCAGACAGGCAGTTACAGGTGAACGGGAGATTCTCAGACAGGCAGTTACATGTGAATGGGAGATTCTCAGACAGGCAGTTACAGGTCAATGGGAGATCCTCAGACACAGTTACAGGTCAATGGGAGATTCTCAGACAGGCAGTTACAGGTCAATGGGAGATACTCAGACAGACAGTTACACTTAAATGGGAGATTCCCAGACAGGCAGTTACAAGTCAATGGGAGATTCTCAGACTCACAGTTACAGGCCAATGGGAGATTCTCAGACTCACTGTTACAAGTCAATGGGAGATTTTCAGACTCACAGTTACAGGTTAATGGGAGATTCTCAGACTGGCAGTTACAGGTCAATGGGAGATTCTCAGACTCAGAGTTACATGTCAATGGGAGATTCCCAAACTGGCAGTTGAAGGTCAATGGGAGATTCTCAGACAGGCAGTTACATGTCAATGGGAGATTCCCAGACTGGCAGTTACAGGTGAATGGGAGATTCTCAGACATGCTGTTATAGGTCAATGTGAGATTCTCAAAAAGGCAGTTACAGGTGAATGGGAGAATCTCAGACAGGCAGTTACAGGTCAATGGCAGATTCTCAGACTTGCAGTTACAGGTCAATGGGAGATTCTCAGACAGGCAGTTACAGGTCAATGGGAGATTCTCAGACAGGCAGTTACAGGTCAATGGGAGATTCTCAGACTCAACAGTTGCAGGCCAATGGGAGATTCCCAGACTCGCAGCTACAGGTCAATGGGAGATTCTCAGACAGGCAGTTACAGGTCAATGGCAGATTCTCAGACTCACAGTTACAGGCCAATGGGAGATTACCACTCGCAGCTACAGGTCAATGGCAGATTCTCAAACTCGCAGCTACAGGTCAATGGGAGATTCTGAAACTCACAGTTACATGTCAATGGGAGATTCTCTGGCATTCTCTGGCCTGGCAGTTACAGGTCACTGGCAGATTCTCAGACAGGCAGTTACAGGTAAATGGGAGATTCTCAGGCAGGCAGTTTATGGTTGGAAAATACAGGTCAATGGGAGATACAAAGACAGACAGCTACAGGTCAATGGGAGATCCTCAGACAGACAGTACCTCAGACAGACAGTTACAGGTCAATGGGAGATCCTCAGACAGCCAGTTACAGGTCAATGGGAGATACTCAGACAGACAGTTA
Source organism: Conchocele bisecta (assembly GCA_029237695.1). Lineage (NCBI taxonomy): Eukaryota > Metazoa > Mollusca > Bivalvia > Lucinida > Thyasiridae > Conchocele > Conchocele bisecta. Next base: position 100,994,306 of record CM055265.1, read on the forward strand.
CAGGTCAATGGGAGATCCACAGACAGACAGTTACAGGTCAATGGGAAATACTCAGACAGAGAGTTACAGGTCAATGGGAGATCATCAGACAGACAGTTACAGGTCAATGGGAGATCCTGAGACAGACAGTTACAGGTTAATGGGAGATACTCAGACAGACAGTTACAGGTCAATGGGAGATATTCAGACAGACAGTTACAAGTCAATGGGAGATACTCAGACAGACAGTTACTGGTCAATGGGAGATCCTCAGACACAGTTACATGTCAATGGGAGATACTCAGACAGACAGTTACATGTCAATGGGAGATATTCAGACAGACAGTTACAGGTCAATGGGAGATCCTCAGACACAGTTACAGGTCAATGGGAGATTCTCAGACAGGCAGTTACATGTCAATGGGAGATACTCAGACACAGTTACAGGTCAATGGGAGATACTCAGACAGACAGTTACAGGTCAATGGGAGATTCTCAGACAGACAGTTACAGGTCAATGGGAGATACTCAGACAGACAGTTACAGGTCAATGGGAGATACTCAGACAGACAGTTACAGGTCAATGGGAGATACTCAGACAGACAGTTACAGGTCAATGGGAGATCCTCAGACAGTTACAGGTCAATGGGAGATACTCAGACAGACAGTTACAGGTCAATGAGATTACACAGACAGACAGGTACAGGTCAATGGGAGATACTCAGACAGACAGTTACAGGTCAATGGGAGATACTCAGACAGACAGTTACAGGTCAATGGGAGATCCTCAGACAGACAGTTACAGAATCAATGGAGTATCAGACATTTGGCGATCAGTAACATTTTGTTCAATGGAGATCCGACACTTACGGTCAATGGAGATACTGACGACAGTTTACAGTCAATAGATCTCAGACGCAGTTACAGGTCAAATGGGAGAATACACAGACACAGCTTACATGTACAATCAAGATACTCAGACAGACCGCAGTTACAGTCAATGAGTACAGGTCAAGGGAGCCTCACAGACAGTTACAGGTCAATGGGAGATCCTCAGACAGACAGTTACAGGTCAATGGGAGATACTCACAGACAGTACAGGTCAATGGGAGATCTCAGCTTACAGTTACATGTCAATGGAGATACTCGACAGACAGTTACAGGTCAATGGAGATCTCAACAGACAGTTACAGGTCAATGGGAGATACTCAGACAGACAGTTACAGGTCAATGGGAGATACTCAGACAGACAGTTACAGGTCAATGGGAGATACTCAGACAGACAGTTTACAGTCATGAGATCTCACAGGACAGGTCAAGGGAGACTCAGACACAGTACAGTCAATGGGAGATACTCAGCACAGACAGTTTATCAGGGTCAAATGGGATAACCTCACGACAGAACAGTTTTACAGGTCAATGGAGATACTCAGACAGACAGTTACATGCAATATGGAGATCTCAACAGACAGTTTACAAAGTCATGGGAGATACTCAGACAGACATTTACAGTTCAATGGGAGATCCTCGAGACAGAACAGTTACCTGTCAATGGAAGATCCTCAGACAGACAGTTACAGTCAATGGGAGATACTCAGACAGAGACAGTTTACAGGTCATGGGAGATCTCAGACTTCAGTTACATGTCAATGTGGGAGATACCCAGACAGACACAGTTTACCATGTCAATGGGAGATTCTCAGACAAGACAGTTACAGGTCGAAGGGAGATTCTACAGAACAGACATTACAGGTCATTGGAGATACTCAGACAGACAGTTTACAGGTCAATGAGATACACAGACAGACATACAGGTCAATGGAAACCCTCAGACAAAGTCTTTACATGTCAATGGGAGATACTCAGACAGACAGTTACAGGTCAAAAGGGTCGATAAATCAGAACTAGACAGGTACAGGTCAATAGGGAGATACTCAGAACAGACAGTTACAGTCAATGGGAAGATTACTCCAGACAACAGTTACCAGTCAATGGGAGCCTCAGACAGACATTTACAGTCAATGGAGATACTGCATGACCAGACAGTTACACGTCACATGTGAGGATACTTCACGACAGACAGTTACCGGTCATGGGAGGATCCTCAGACACAGTTTACATGTCAATGGGAGATCCTCGAACAGCAACATTTACAGGTCAATGGAGATACTCAGAATACAGACAGTTACAAGGTCAATGGGAATCCTCAGACAGACAGTTACAGGTTCAATAGGGAAGATACACAGACCAGACAGTTACATGTCAATGGTAGATACTCAGACAGACAGTTACAGGTCAATGGGAGATACTTCAGACAGACAGATACAGAGACAATGGGAGATCCTCAACAGACCGTGTACTGTCAATTGGGAGAATACTCAGAAGACAGTTACAGGTCAATGGGAGATACTCAGACAGACAGTTACATGTCAATGGGAGATACTCAGACAGACAGTTACATGTCAATGGGAGATACTCAGACAGACAGTTACAGGTCAATGGGAGATACCTCAGACAGGACAGTTCAGGGTCAATGGGAGATCTCAGACCAGGTAACCTGTTCATGATACTCAGACAGACAGTTACATTGGTCAATGGGAGATTACTCAGACAGACAGTTACAGGTCAATGGGAGATTCTCAGACAGACAGTTACATTTTGGTCAATGAGATTACTCAGACAGACAGTTACAGGTCAATGGGAGATACTCAGACAGACAGTTACAGGTCAATGGGAGATCCTCAGACAAAGTTACATGTCAATGGGAGATACTCAGACAGACAGTTACAGGTCAATGGGAGATACTCAGACAGACAGGTACAGGTCAAGGGAGATACTCAGACAGACAGTTACAGGTCAATGGGAGATACTAGACAGACAGTTACAGGTCAATGATCCTCAGACAAAGTAATGGGAGAATCCTAGGAAGTGACAGTTACAGGTCAATGGGAGATACTCAGACAGACAGTTACAGGTCAATGGGAGATACTCAGACAGACAGTTACAGGTCAATGGGAGATCCTCAGACACAGTTACATGTCATGGCGATCTCGACAGCAGTTACAGGTCAATGGGAGATCCTCAGACAGACAGTTACAGGTCAATGGGAGATACTCAGACAGACAGTTACAGGTCAATGGGAGATCCTCAGACAGACAGTTACAGGTCAATGGGAGATACTCAGACAGACAGTTACATGTCAATGGGAGATACTCAGCAGACAGTTAGGTCAATGGGAGATACTTCAGAGCGTTAGGTCAATGGGAGATCCTCAGACAGACAGTTACTGGTCAATGGGAGATACTCAGACAGACAGTTACATGTCAATGGGAGATACTCAGACAGACAGTTACAGGTCAATGGGAGATCCTCAGACACAGTTACAGGTCAATGGGAGATTCTCAGACAGGCAGTTTGCGGTGGGAAAATGTCCCCCGTGTTCACTCTATGGACAACAATGTCACATTGAAGACAAGCTTCGGGTTGTCTCATCAGGACCTACACTATTTGCCACTCAGTGACGGAAGTATCCGGACTAATGTAACTGTGTGAATGTGCAGCAGGATCTTTGTTTGCAAATCTCACACAAACTACAAGCTAGGAAGGTCCTTTATCAGATGTTAGCTATGTAGAGATGGATGCATGCAATAACAAACAATTTAGGTCTCCGCTCGTTGGCTCAATAATAATTTACCTTATAACACAAACACAGGCTCCGGAAAACACACACAGCCCACTCATTATTCTGAAACATACAATAGAATCTCTCTAATGCCAAGGAAACAACAGGTTGATTAATTAATTAATATATCAAATGATACTGTCTGTTCACGATTGCAAACCACAAATTCTCTGATAGTACTTTTGTGACTGAATTACAGTGGACCATCTCTAAATTGGACCTGGGTTACCTCCAGAATCCACTGTCTTTCCAAGTTACATACAAAATTCAAGAATGCTTATGGTAAAATAAAGGAAACTACATAGTTAAGTGATCTTTTAGATTCGAAACAAGCTGCACATACCATTTTAATCATGTTTAAACAATTTAATCCATGCATGATGAAAACGATCAAAAAATTCAACAACTGCACATGATAATCATTCAAATGATGGTGGGAAACCATCAGTGTACATCTGGCATGTAAACTTGCCCCTACAGCTAACACAATTAGGTGATTTCTTTGCACTTACAAATTTTCAATTGCACAATTACACTTGGAATCATCTACTCTTTTTTTTTTGCAACATATACCTCAGTAATACAGACATTAATGCAATGCAATAGCGGACCAGTGTAAATCAAGTCACGGCTATTTATTAATGATCCATCTTGATTTGAAAAGTAGGTAATTAATACTGCGTCTTATACACAAACAATTTCCAGGCTATCCGACCAGATATATTCATTTTAGATTATATTTACGATTATAAAAATATGAATACAAGTCAGAAGACAACGAAGCACGCCTGCTGGTGCTTTAGTTTAACGAATATCAAGAAGCTGTGTGAATGGAAACAGAAATTAAAATAAATTTTGCTCCAATATTTAGTTTGTGAAAGCACTAAGATTGTGACTATGACCTTGGGACTTGCAGGGGTCTGAGGGTCATGAATTTGGCATGGCATGATAGAGAATCATTAGAGGAAGACATATCTGAACTAGATTTGTCAGTAAGCGAGGCTTATGGGATACCCCCCGCGTGGGCCCAGGTACCCCCAATATGTATTTTTTTCCAATTCTGTGGGTTTGACCCTGGAATTAGCGGGGACAGCATGAATGTGGATTTGTCACAGCATGATAGTATACCGTTAGAGGAATGCATGCGTGAAATTTTAAGAATTTTTGATGTAGGAAATAGAAATTATAATCAATTTTCTTCGATGTTAAGTTTTGTAAAGAGACTAAGTATGTGACCTTGACCTTGGGATCAGCAACTATCGTGGACTGTCATGGATATGGCACATCATGATAGTAGACCATTAGAGGAATGCATGCGTGAAATACTAAGAATTTTCGATGAAGGAAACAGAAGTTTATTTCTCTGATGTTAAGTTTAGTGATGGATGGATGGCCAACCTGACTCCAGTATACCTCCCCCCCCCCCCCAACACACAGCTTGTTGTGGGAGTATAAATATAAACAAGAGGGCCATGATGGCCCTAATTCGCTCACCTGACTCCATGAACACCAGAGGAGAATGTGACATTGAGTTCATATGAGTTTTAAAAAAATTGTGCTATTTGTAGATGGCGGTCATCTTGTATTAAGCGATGACTCTCATTTTACCAAATCTGAAAATGCTTCACCCAAGAATCATAACTTACTATGAACTTTGGCCAGCATCGGCCATGTGGTTCCTGAGAAAAAGATGTTCAAAATCTCGAATAAATGTTTTGGAGGCCATCATGCATGACATAATCATCCGATTCCGACAAATATTGCACCAGAGCAATCGCCTCAATCGATACCTTCAATTTGATATATGACACGACCATATTTGGTCAAAAATAATATTTGACCACACGGGCCACACCCATTTTTGACCCCGGGGTCACCATTTTAACAACTTTGAAAGAGCATTGTACATCGATCATTCCTACCAAGTTTCGTCGAAATCCGGCTGGCAGTTCATGAGAAGATTTTTTCAGAATTTGTGCTATTTTTAGATGGCGGCCATCTTGGATTAGTGACGACCTCCATTTTAACAAATCTGAAAAGGCTTCACCCATGGACCATAAATGTGAAGTTTGGCCAACATGGGCCAAGCGGTTCGTGTAAAGAATTTTGAAATCTCTAATAAAAGAACGACCTTTTGACCTTTCAGCAGTCACCTTGGATGACATGACCATCCAATTTCGACAAAAAATGCACCAGAGCAATCGACTCTTTGATACCTTCGATTTGATATAGACATGACCATATTCGGTCAAAAATAAAATTTGACCCCAATTTGACCCCGAGGGCCACGCCCATTTTTGACCCAAGTTTTTTTACTAAGTTTTGTCGAAATCCGGTTGGCGGTTCTTGAGAAGAAGATTTTTAAGAATTTGTGCTATTTTGTGATGACGTCATTTTAACAATTTGGTAATCCCCCTACCTAAGGACCATGACCATAAAAAAGTTTGGTGACGATAGGCCCAATGGTTACCGAGGAGAAGACGTTTGAAAATGTTCACGGACGACGATGGACGACGGACGACGACGGACACATTGCGGTAACAATAGCTCTCACATAAGCTTCGCTCAGGTGAGCTAAAAAGTTGTGTGAAAAGTAACATAAACTAGAAATGGACGCTTGACGACAAGCGCATGGGTATCCCCCTCCCCAGATACACAAGTAGTTTGAAACTAGAAATGTGGCCTGTCGGCACACGAATGCCCCCGCTGGCAGCCAAAGAAAACAAGGCATATTTGAATGTGGATTTGTCATAGGGTGGCAGAGGACCATTGGAGCAATGCGTGTGTGAAATGTGAAGCAGATCCGAGCAAGGAAACAGAAATTATAAGCCATTTACCCAGCGTTAAGGTTTCAAAAGCACCAAGTCTGTGACCTTGACCCTGGGCTTAGCGGGGGCGGGACGAATGTGGATTTGTCACAGGGCGGTAGAGGACCATTGGAGCAATGCGTGTGTGAAATGTGAAGCAGATCCGAGCAAGGAAACGAAAATTATAAGCCATTTACCCAGCGTTAAGGTTTCGGGACGTACGTACGTACGTACGGACGCCGGTAACACTATATGCCCCCCTCACCATTCGGTGGCGGGGGCATAATAAGCCATTTACCCAGCGTTAAGGTTTCGAAAGCACCAAGTCTGTGACCTTGACCCTGGGCTTAGCGGGGGCGGGACGAATGTGGATTTGTCACAGGGCGGTAGAGGACCATTGGAGCAATGCGTGTGTGAAATGTGAAGCAGATCCGAGCAAGGAAACAGAAATTATAAGCCATTTACCCAGCGTTAAGGTTTCGAACGCACCAAGTCTGTGACCTTGACCCTGGGCTTAGCGGGGGCGGGACGAATGTGGATTTGTCACAGGGCGGTAGAGGACCATTGGAGCAATGCGTGTGTGAAATGTGAAGCAGATCCGAGCAAGGAAACAGAAATTATAAGCTATTTACCCAGCGTTAAGGTTTCGAACGCACCAAGTCTGTGACCTTGACCCTGGGCTTGCGCGGGGGCGGGACGAATGTGGATTTGTCACAGGGCGGTAGAGGACCATTGGAGCAATGCGTGTGTGAAATGTGAAGCAGATCCTAGCCAGGAAACAGAAATTATATGCCATTTACCCAGCGTTAAGGTTTCGAAAGCACCAAGTCTGTGACCTTGACCCTGGGCTTAGCGGCGGCGGGACGAATGTGGATTTGTCACAGGGCGGTAGAGGACCATTGGAGCAATGCGTGTGTGAAATGTGAAGCAGATCCGAGCAAGGAAACAGAAATTATAAGCCATTTACCCAGCGTTAAGGTTTCAAAAGCACCAAGTCTGTGACCTTGACCCTGGGCATAGCGGGGGCGGGACGAATGTGGATTTGTCACAGGGCGGTAGAGGACCATTGGAGCAATGCGTGTGTGAAATGTGAAGCAGATCCGAGCAAGGAAACAGAAATTATAAGCCATTTACCCAGCGTTAAGGTTTCGGGACGTACGTACGTACGTACGTACGTACGTACGTACGTACGTACGGACGCCGGTAACACTATATGCCCCCCACACCATTCGGTGGCGGGGGCATAAAAAGGGTGTTCGAGTTATGCTCCGGAGACAAAACCAGTGACGGAAAAACAAAGGGAGATAATTAAAAAATTAGTGATTGAAGAGTTGTCATTCTTGCGTGATACACCTTTAGGGTCGTGGTCTATGCATGTGTGAAGTTTCATGAAAATATTCCAAAGGGTGTTCGAGTTATGCTCCGGACAAGAAATCAGTGCACGAAACAACAAAGGGAGATAACTAAGAAATCAACGACGCAAGAGTTGTCATTCTTACGTGCGACACACCTTTGGGTCGTCTTCTATGCATGTGTGAAGTTTAATAAACTAGAAAATGTGTTCATAGAACACGGATGTCCCACATATCGCTTTGATAATAAATGAGGCCAAATTCCAAGTCAAAATTTTCTTTTACCTGAGCGTTAAAGTTTTTGAAGCACCAAGTATGTGACCTTGACCCTGGGCTTGGCGGGGGCAGGACGAACGTGGATTTGGCACAGGGCGGTAGAGGACCATTAGAGCAATGCATATATGAAATATGAAGCTGATCCGTGAAAGAAAACAAAAAGTATAGGATATTTACCGGAGCGTTAAAGTTTTTGAAGCACTAAGTATGTGATCTTAACCCTGGGCTTGGCGGGGGCAGGACGAACATGGATTTGGCACAGGGCGGTAGAGGACCATTAGAGCAACGCGTATATGAAATATGAAGTTGATCCGTGAATGGAAAGAAAAATTATAAGATATTTACCTGAGCGTTAAAGTTTTTGAAGCACCAAGTATGTGACCTTGACCCTGAGCTTGGCAGGGGCAGGACGAACGTGGATTTGGCACAGGGCAGTAGAGGACCATTAGAGCAATGCGTATATGAAATATGAAGATGATCCATGAAAGAAAACAGAAATTATAAGATATTTACCCGAGCGTTAAAGTTTTTGAAGCACTAACTATGTGACCTTGACCCTGGGCTTGGCGGGGGCAGGACGAACGTGGGTTTGGCACAGGGCGGTAGAGGACCATTAGAGCAATGCGTATATGAAATATGAAGCTGATCCGTGAAAGAAAACAGAAATTATAAGATATTAACCTGAGCGTTAAAGTTTTTGAAGCACCAAGTATGTGACCTTGACCCTGGGCTTGCGGGGGCAGGACGAACGTGGATTTGGCACAGGGCGGTAGAGGACCATTAGAGCAATGTGTATATGAAATATGAAACTGATCCGTGAAAGAAAACAGAAATTATAAGATATTTACCTGAGCGTTAACATTTTTGAAGCACCAAGTATATGACCTTAACCTTGGATTTGGCACAGGGCGGTAGTGAACCATCATAGCAATGTGTATATGAAATATGAAGCAGATCGGTCGAAGGATGAAGAAATTATGAGACATTTACCCGAGTGTTAAAGTTTTGTGACGGACGGACGGACGGACGGACGGACGGACGGGAGGACGGGACGCACGTTCCTACGAATGAATACTTGTTGGGTTTTTACTGTATAAAAATACCCAACAAGAGTACCCAACACTATCCTAACCCTACCCAATAAGATCCCCGTACGCTTACAACAAGTACCCATTCGTGTGTGCGGACGGACGGACGGACGGACGGACGGACAAGGGTAACACTAAATGCCCCCTCCACTATCGTGGTGGGGCATAAAAATATTCCAAAGGGTGTTCGAGTTATGCTCTGGATACGAAATCAGAGCATGAAACAACAAAGGGAGATAAGTAAACAAGAATTCCGCGGAATCAAATGCCTCGCCTTGTCCCGCCTTGACCTCGAGCCTGGGCCCGAAAGCAATTTTCACTGGCCCGAACATATTATACAATTATTGACTAGTGAGCCATGGAATATCAGATTATATTCTATGGCTCACTAGTCAATAATTGTTTTATTATATGATAATAGTCTGTATATAGCACTTACGACCTTATGCTACTAGACAAAAATTTAAAAAGAATTTGAAAAAAAAAATTAAAAAAAAAATGGAAAAAAAAAGTTTAAAAATTAAAAATAATAATGCTTGCTACTGGAGCCCAGAATTTTTTTTTTAATAGTCCTATATTTATCTACATATATCTGCACAGGTCCACATAATGCCACAATATTTTCAACACAGTTTACGGAAATGTAATATACAATGTAGTAATTTACCTGTATAAATTACCTGTGGTCAGAGTGGTCAAGACTGGACATTTGCACATGCTAGCACATGCACAGGTGAATGGTTCTCCCAGTCTCTATTGTTCAACTGGAGAAGGCTATTGTTTTCTCTACAGGTAAGGTGTACAGAGCACACGAGAAAACGGGTGTTCATGCATTATTGTCCAGTTTGTAGAGTGCGCAAAAAAAAAGGGAGATAACTCAAAAATTAGCTATGCAAGAGTTGTCATTCTTGTGTGCGACACACCTCCGGGTTGTGGTCTATGCATGTGTGAAGTTTCATGAAAATATTCCAAAGGGTGGTCGAGTTATGCTCCGGACAGGAAATCAGTGCGCGAAAACAAAAAAGGGAGATAACTCAAATATTAGCTATGCAAGAGTTGTCATTCTTGTGCACGACACATGAAAATATTCCAAAGGGTGTTCGAGTTATGCTCCGGACAAGAAGTGTCTGCGGCGGACGCAGACGCGGACGCGGACGGACGCGGACGCGGACGCGGTCCGCTGTCAAATCCATAGTATCCCCCGACGGATTTCCCCCAATGTAACTGTTAAGTTTGTGAAAGCACCAAGACTGTGACATTGACCTTGGGGGTCTGAGGGTCGTGGATTTGGCATGACATTGATACAGAACCATTACAAGAAGGCATGTGTGAAATATCAAGAAGTGGGGTGAGAAGAAAAGAGAAACTAGAAATGTGGCCTGTCGGCACATGAAAACGAGGCATTTTGTATTATAAGCCATTTAGCCGAGCGTTAAGGTTTCAAACGCTTCAAGTCTGTGACCTTGACCCTGGCCATAGTGTGATAATCCATGCATCGGTGTAGAAGATATAGAGCGGAAGGGAATTTCAATAGGTTTGACCTTTGACCTTCAACTGTGACCTTGACCTTGGACGTAGGTGCGTGGTTATTGATGGCGACGCACCTTCTCATCATGAGAAACATTTGTGCCAAGCCATTTGATAATCCATGCATCGGTGTAGAAGATATAGAGCGGAAGGGAATTTCAATAGGTTTGACCTTTGACCTTCAACTGTGACCTTGACCTTGGACGTAGGTGCGTGGTTATTGATCGCGACACACCTTCTCATAATGAGAAACATTTGTGCCAAGCCATTTGATAATCAATGCATCGGTATAGAAGATATAGAGCGGAAAGGAATTTCGATAGGTTTGACCTTTGACCTTAAACTGTGACCTTGACCTTGGACGTAGGTGCGTGGTTATTGATCGCAACACACCTTCTCATCATGAGAAACATTTGTGCCAAGCCATTTGATAATCCATGCATGGGTGTAGAAGATATAGAGCGGAAGGGAATATCCAACAGACCGACAGACCGGCAGACCGACAGACCGACAGACCGACCGACCGACAAGCTGACTCCTATATACCCCCTCAAACTTTGTTTGTGGGGGTATAATGATAACAAATTTTCCCCAATGTTAAATAAGAGCTAAGACTGTGACCTTGACCTTGGTGGGTCTGAGAGTCATGGATTTGGAATGGCATGATCAACAATAATTCCACCACAGAAGCAGTGTTACACCTGCCGAGGCATTTGACCATAACATGATCATGGGCATGTGCTAAAAAAGTAAGCATTGTGCATGCTTATAAACACGAAAAAGGTCAAGGTTGAAGAAACTTTTTGACATAAAAATATGGCATTTCCACAACCATTTGAAAGTCAAAAAGGTGAAGGTAATGTTAATGGCGGCATGAGTGTGTTCCAAATGCATACATGTATAAGTGTCCAAATATTGAAGCAATCCGTCAAGTAATATTAAAGTTATACTATGATGACGAAGCTTGTACAAACTTTCTGACATTTGACTTTCGACATTTAGGACGACGACAACGGGAAAAACGGCACCTAAAGCAGGCGACATAAATCGGTTTGCCAAAATAAGTAATATTAATGTTATACGATGATGAAGAAACAAGTTCAAACATTTTGACGCAAAAAATGTGAAGGTACAAAAGGTCAAGGTCATGTTATGGGGGCATGCGTGTGTCCCAAATGCTCACATGTATCAAGTGTCCAAACAACGACGACGGAAAAAGCGCCGACTATAGTCACGCCTTCTGCTAAAACAGGTGTGACAAAAATCATTAGAGGAAGACATATCTGAAATATCAAGAAGTGGCGTGACAGGTACCACAAATTATAACAAATTTCTCCCAATCTTGACCATGGGGTAGGCCGGGGTCTGAGGGTCGTGGATTTGGCATGATAGTGGGTTGGCGAAAACTATCAAAATAATTTCTGATCGCATTTTTTAGTACAATATAACATCCGTGCTAAAATCATTGCTATGGCACCAGTGATCAACACTAGGGTAGATGCCACATGATTTTTTGTTTTTTTTGGGGGTTTTTTGGGGCCCCTAAAGGGTAAATTTAATGAAAAAAATAGTAAAAAAATATAACGCGACTGATTTTTGTATATTTTATCAGATTTAGTTTTAAATATATGTGTATTCAATATTTAAGTATGTTAAAAATATGTAAATTCATTGAGAACAAAATTTGGGGCCCTAAAATGGGGGAATTTTGTTGGAAAATATTGAAAAGGTGCCTATACAGTCTACGCTCGTTTACTCGAAGTCTGTCGGACTGTGATAAATACTTCGAATAAACCGAAGTTCGACATAACAAAATCTGAACAGAACCTCGAAATATTGCCATATATGTTACGGGACGCAACTCCCATACGACCTGTGACACACGGAGTTACACTTTTGCAACTCTAATGTGTTTACTTGCATTTGCCTATATACACATGTGTGTAGTCGAACTAAGTATACACATCTGTGTTGTGCATACCGGTCTTGATTATATAATATACACACAGCATTTATCAATCGGAGGTCTATATACTCAGACAACGTTTCGCATCTGATGACACATGCAAACGAGTCTGGACAAGTTGGATTTCAGAAAACCATCTTTATTGTATCTTCGATTTTTGATCGAAACGAAATTCAGAAAAAAATTCAGTAAATTGTTTCGAAAGTTGACATGGTGTGACAACTTTTGAAGCGATTTATTTATTTATAAACTATTTCATGAAATAAAATAACTTAACGTTATTGGCTGTGTGTTTAAATCCATGTGAATAACGAGTCAAAATGACCCTAGTCCAATACGGCCCCAGTTCGAAACGGCCCATGTTGGTCACAGTTTACACTCTGTCTGATAATATCTGTCTCGGTAATATCCGCCTTCCATAAAAAGTCAGCAATGTTCGATTGTTTGTTGTGGTTTCGAGGAAATTACCTTTAACACTTATTCAAAGTTTGTTTACACAGGTAAACAAGTCCAGTCCTTGATCCGTTAAATTGGCGCAGCCAATTCGCACTTCGAGCGCAAACTGACACTTTGACTTAATGAAAGTGAAATACTACACATTTCTCTTTTCGGGATCTAACAATTAGTTCGAATTGGCGAAAATTTGACGTAACGAAATTTGACGTAAACGAAGCCAGTTACCGTATTCATTCTAATAAACGCCCATACTCTAATAAACGCCCACCCCCCATTTTTGGGCAAACAAATGAACATTTTCTGCCAGATTTTACAAAAATTGGGACCATGGCCCATGGCCTCCTCTGGAAAGAAAAATGGACATACAGTGCGACCCCGTTAGTACACGGAAGTCCGGCGACATACAACCTTCCGTGTTGCTTATCCGAACCGTGCTATATCCGTTCTCGCCCAAGACGCATCATAATGTCAACAAAAAATACATGTACACTGTACACTGTGACTGCGAATGAACGACGTCGCCAATGCCTATAATATGCCATAAGTTTTCACTGTTATCTTCGCATGTAATAAATATATTGAATCCAAGAATTGTTAACGTCATGTTTCATTTATTCATCAATTTCATGTAGAATGTAGATCTACGCAGGTCCGTGCAATCCATTATTGTAAATGCGTGTAGAAAAAAGTGTAGTAATGATGACGCAATGACCCAATGACCGATATCCTGTTCCATCAGCTGCAACATCACGGACAAGCTCGTGCGTTGCAATCTGTGTTCATATGGTGAGCACACAGGTGGAAGACTCGGGACCTATGACACCAAAATAAATGCCTATTAAAAAAATCCCATTATCCCACCCACCTGGTATCGTACTGTACATGACGTTAATAATAGAACGAGATCAAGTGGGTGGGGTAATGGATATTTTTGTAATTTTCTTTTCTTTGTGTCACACGTCCGACTATTCCACCTGTGGGTTTGAGTACAGACCTGTATAGACGTTGTTTTGCCCGACGTGTTATAATATTACGCCAGTTCATGAGGTAATCAGGCTTATCACGTACGTGAGATTTTCGACGAAGATGAATCTGATAATAGTGTACATTTTCTGTAAACGATATCGAATTTTGACGAATATTAAATTAGTAATTATTACGCATTTGCTCTGAAAATGTTATCAACTTTCCGATATATTTGCAGAAAAAAGTCAAATCATTCTCGGTGAAAATCTCAGTTATATAATAAAGTTGATTATCTCGTGCACTGGCTCAATTATGACATAGCGAAACAAGGCCAGTTGTCAGGTACACATTTGTGTACATGCGCCGGGGGCGTGGGCAGTGCTGTAACACTTTAGTTAATCTGGGTCGAGTTAATTCTGTGCGACTGATACGCGATCTCCGATTGGTCAGCCTTTACACCTAATTAATATTCCACCAATGGTGAGCGCGAACGCATGCCGGAAAATGAAATCGAGCACATAACAATTAGCACTGCTTTGTTACTGGTCTTACTGATCTTATTCCCAGTTTGCTCGGATTAATTTACGAAATGTGCAAACGTGATCAGCTGCACATTCACATCGGTGAGATAAAAGGAGGCTATGCGTCCATAAAAAAAAAAAAATCGTCCATTTTGGGTCTAATTTGGGAAAGAATCGCAAATTTAACACGATTTCTGACAATAGTCGTGTAACAAATTTAACACGATTTTGATATACAAATAGGAAAAAAATTCGGGAGCCAAGGCACAACCGTGTACTAACCGAAATCGTGTTATAGTGAAGCGTGTACTAACGGGGTCGCACTGTACCTGTCAAACTGTAATTTTCCGTATTTCCCTTTTTAGTAACGCGTGGACATGTGCCTTTCGTTCTTTGCGTCCAAATATTCTGTAGGAACATGGAATTTCAAGGCCACCTCCCCTTGCAAATGTCCCGATAGAGTAGGGTCGCGGTTCCCCAGAAGTAACTGCGATCACCTGGGTGATATCTCCGTTATTAAATAATGTTGTCAATGGCTGACACAGTCCTTCAGGAATATGTCCCACAACAGTTTCGCCTTGTTTAACAATTATTGCAGAGTCACTATAGTCGTTATCTGGTTCTAATATACAATCCAGTTCTGTTCCTGGTGGATAACTTGTTCTATACACGTGATATCCTTTGATCATTGCTTTTACAGATAATAACATGCATGTACACGCAGTCATTGTGTAGAACAAAAGTAGCTACACACAACACCGTTTGTCTGGCCAGTACTACCGATATGAATCAAATTACATCATCACAGTGCCATGTGGTCTCTCGTTAGCGTGCAGATTCTGGCCTAGCATTAGATCACGTGGTCTCTCGGTACCGCGCGTATTCTGCCCGAACGGGAGGGCCCACATGGGGTTACCACGGGTAGACCTGAGATCAAATTACAGCGATTCGCTGCAAGATATCATAATCAAACAATTAATAGAAGGTCAGTCAGTAATTAAAAAAGCTCCCTTCTCGGGCCCAGTATGGAACCATAAATTCTGCAGTGGAACCAGACTGGCATTCTCGCTACGATTTCTTGTCACTTCCAAGTATAAGCACAATGGGAAAACACGCTTTTTACACAGTGAAATTTAAAAGCACGGTTGCGAATGAACATAACATTTCTGAAGCAAGCAAGAAATTTGATGTGGATCGGAAACGTGTGCGTGAGTGGATATGCCAGCTTAACGACGGGAAATTTGAGGAGATATCCATGTCAACCAAACGGCTTTCTGGCGGCGGTCGTAAAGTACAAAATGTGGATGTGGATAGTGAAATATTCGAGTGGTTCAGCGATCGTCGTTCCAATGGCATTCGAGTTACAGGAAAACACCTCCGCTTGGAAGCTCAACGACGTTTTGCAGCCGCTGGAATTATGTTTCAAGGGCAGTAGCGGGTTGCTCCAGAAGTGGATGAAACGCCACACTGTAACCATGCGGGCGAAAACTACTGTCGCACAGAAGATGCCCGAGCACATGGAGGACAAAATACAAACTTTCCATAAATTTGTCATCAAGATGCGAAAACTTCGCGAATATAACTTATCAAACATCGGCAACATGGACGAGACGGCTGTCTACTTCGACATGCCCGGCAACTCTACGATGCACCACAAAGGCGAAAAGACAATCATCATCAGGACCACCGGACATGAAAAGGACAAAATCACGGTGATTCTCGCTGCAATGGCCGATGGACGGAAACTCCCCCCGGTCGCTGTTCTAAAGGGAAAGCGTGAACCACCCGCAAGTGACATTCCGGCCGGCGTTCTTGTCAAGATGTCTCACAACGGATGGGTTAACGAGACAATCATTAAGTGGTGGGTGACAGCGGTATGGCGCAGGGACAATACATGGAAAATGCTGGTGTGGGATGCATTTCGTGCCCATAGAACCGAAGAAGTGAAGTCCCTCGTTTCTCGTCGGGGCGAATTTGGCGCCAATTCGGACATGGTCACAATCCCGGGCGGCTGCACGGGAATCCTGCAACCAGCGGATGTGAGCTGGAACAAGCCATTCAAGGCCCACATCCAAGAGAATTGGGACAAATGGATGGTAGAAGGTGACCACACCTTCACGGCCGGTGGTGCCATGCGGAAACCAGAACGTAAAGTGCTCTTGCGCTGGGTCAAAGAATCCTGGGACCATCTCGCAGAATCGGTAATCGTGAAAAGTTTCAAGAAAGTTGGGATTTCAAATGCAATCGACGGGACCGAAGACGACGCGTTGTGGCTGGACGACAACGATGACGACGAGCTGGAATTTCCAGGTATACACAGGTCAATGTTGTCAACGGTGTATAAATTAAACTGTCTCTAAAGTGACGGCGTGCAAGGTCTTAGAGCCAGTGCGGCCGTTAAATGTAAGCAGCCAACAGTGGGCAAGTGTTTAACATGCACATTATAGCCATTGCTAATATAATAAGACTGGTGAAAACCGCATGCAAATATTCCATCTCTGTCACAAGTTATGTCAGTTTTAATTTTAGCATATTTTCTGCAAATGAGATACGTCATCCATGGTTAATTATAATATACAAATTACCTTTTTCTTTCTTCCCATTAAAATCAATACTAGTGTGAATAACCTGCGCATTTTCTCCACAGGATTTGACAAGTATGACGTGGAGATGGCAGATGCCGTCCACGAAAACACACGGCACGATGGCAGTGACGTCAGCGACTGTGACTCCGGGCCCGATGATTACATGACGGACGCGGAATGACGGGGAAAATAGACAATATGCCTGCCTATGGGATATCTCGGCAATGTTGAGGAAACATCATACAGCTGACGTGACGTCACTCTTCTTTGAACATTGACGTAGTCCGATACTGCTGGTGACGGGTGCAGTGAAGAGATTGCCACAGGGCAGCTGAGATACAGGACTTGGAGGATACTTTTATTAAAGAAACAAATAACATTTCATAATGGTTGTTTACATTAATATACCGAAGCACTCCTGACTTGATATTTCTGGTGAAGAAATAACAAAATTCCCCCTAAATTACGCACCTTAACTGGAGCGCTGCCTAGCATTTTCCTTATTCGTCGTTGACAGCCATCGGTACCCGGTCACGGTTTAATGCACAATATTGTACAGCAAAACCGGGAACCAGATGTGATGATGGGCTTGCTTGATTATCAAAAAAATAGAAAAAAATACGATTTGGTATGGGGACGATTTTGGTCTGGGGACGATTTGACAAGATAGTATATGTTACGCGAAGAGTGATGTCCCTTTGTTATTGTTGAGATATTTTGAGAAATTTACGGATTTGGGGTATGTCCGAATACTTACTGATCTTAAAGTAATTATTCTAATGAGAAATGGACCAGTCCAAACATACAGATTATCCAAATTGCTAAGACTACACCGTGAGTACATAGAACGTCTGTAAGGTTTACAAATCCAATCGTTTTCTTCACTTTTTGACATTTTTTACTTGGACCAAAAACCATTGCCTCTATTAATCGCCCACCCCCGACCTCTGACTTACCGATGTTTCTAATAAGCACCCGGGTGTTTATTAGAATGAATACGGTACATTGAAAATAATAGGATCTGAAACGGGACTTGGACACGTATTCGACATAACGAGGGAATTCGACTTAACCGACTTTGAGTAAACGAATGTAGACTGTAATTGCTAAAATATCAATTTATTTTTAATAAAATCATTTCTATGGAATAACATTTCATGGATATATCTATTAAATATTTAAGAAACATAAAACTTTGTTTGATTAATTTCAACCAAATTGTAGGGGCCTTCAATGAAGAAATTATGTATAAAAATACTGAAAAGTTCGAAAAAGTACCTACAAAATGAGTATCTTCCTTATAAATTAAAGTCATCAAATTTCTTTCTCAAAAATATAATTATACAATATTTAAGATACATGTACTTAAAATATTTCATTATCTTTTTGAGTAAATATTCGGACATTATAAGAAATTTGGGCCCTTCAATGAAACTTTAATAAAAAAACTAATAAAAAATATAACTTGACTAAATTCTCTCAAATTTATTTTGAAATATATATGTATGCAATATTTTAGTATTTTAAAAACATATACATTCATTTAACATGAAGTTTGGTGCCCTCAAATGGGGGAACTGTGTTGGAAAATAATGGAAAGTGCTTAAAACTGCTGAAATATCAATTACATTACACAAACACGTCTTATTTGGAATTAATAAATCACTGAACTACTTTCGGCAAGGGAGATAATCAATATCATGCGAACTATTTTCATACGAGCCAAGCGGATTGTTCTGTTTATGATTAGTATATATAGTTTTAAGCTATCTCCTGTGATATATAATGATACATTTTGTTATGTTATGGGTACTAATACATGTTGTTTCAATAGCGTATCTCTGTAACGGTATTGTTGTAGATGGAGTTGCAAATAATTTAATAATTATTACATTCAAATGGTGGCGTAATACTGTAGCACTTCTGTATAACTGTGATGTCGTAAATGGCGCAACAGTCGTGAGGTTAAGGTCGCCGACTTCAATGATTTAATTACCGATTCCCGGAAGGGTCGGTGGTTCAAACCTCGACGTGGTATAAAAAAAATTTCTCCATATATATTATTTTTGTGATTTTAATATTTTTTAATATTTTCACAATTTTATGATTTTAATAAAAATACCTATAAATTGATAGAAATTTACCAACAATTAAAGTGTCTGTCTTTAAGTAATATATACACAGACAGTTATTGTCCTCCATCTGCTCACAACACTGTTCGAACTGCGCCTGTGGCTACCACGACCAGAATTCACTGGCCGCAAACACAGTAGCCATCGGCGTCTATTTATTAAATTATTATTTTGTATTTTATTTGAATTCCGCGTGAACGCTGCATTTTGTGTCAACACCATTTACAGAAAATATTGGTGATTTTCTAAACGAATATCGGAGAAATGCGGCTATATATTTTGTCAATTTTCAACACCATTTACGGAAAAAAATTACTGATTTTTTAAAACAATATCGGCACAACTAAATACGGTGATAGAATTTTTGTCAACTTTTCAACACCATTTCCGGAAAATATTACTGATTTTCTAAAAACAATATCGGCGAAGGTGTACTGAACTACTCTTTATTTTAAATAACCAGCCATCTAATAGATCTGTGTATAATCGAGAGTATATCGTTAATTGTCATGTTGTCTCCGACAGTGAGGTGTTGCAGCACACATCAAAACGACACGTCAATTTCAAAACATTGCCTAAGGGTCACAGCTGTGTGGTGTCATCAGATCAACACCTCGTCACACACAACTACGCATTATCGATTTTTTCCCCCACACAAAGCGACATGTATTTACAACTAGATCTGTGTAATGTGTCGGGTGTAGCCAAAGACCATACATAAATTCGTAATTAGTCACAGATGTAGCCTTAAAATATAATCGATTTCCTTAAATTACGTCCACATGTTGACAGATATTTCAGAGCAGACTTCATCGTAATTTGCTGTTATTTATTTCCAAAATTAGCCACATATTCTGTAAATGGCGTTGAAAGTTGACAATAAATTAAGACCAGATCAGTACGTTAAATCGCTATCGACGACAACTGACGATCCGATGAGAGAGTAATACCGTTTAAGCGTATCCAATGTTAAATATACATCGTTATTTTTTTATGACTTTCGTAGTTTTTACCGAGAAATTCAAACCGTTTCCAATTATTGGGGAACATAATATCATGATTAGCACATCGTTTCACTAAGCGGGGGCTACTCAGGAAATGGGATCACACGGTCTATTGTTTACACTGGATTAATGAGGTCTCAGGTAAATCTTATTTTTAAATAATACGACTGTGGTTTCTTCCTTTTAGTGATAACCATGTTCCAGCCGTTAACACTTATTTAGCAACATTACTTAATATGTAGTTAGTCTGAACATTCTGCAGAGAAATCTGAATTGGACGGAATCGAGCGTTGTTTAAACTTAGTCCAGTTCATATGCACAGGTCAAAATATGAACTGAAAATGGCGCTTTGTGTGACAGAAATCCGTACGCGGACGAATAAAAAAAATATATAAAAAAAATATTTTGTTATAAATATCACATACAGCGAAACAGCGGTAGCATCTACTGTTTTAATAATATGCATACATATTGTAATTAATGTTTAATAGTGATATACTTATGAATAATATACGATACTATGGTTTATACTCCAGCACTATGTTTTTAGGCTGTGTGATTTGCCTCAATATAAACTGGATTAATTAATAATTTATATTCATGCGCTTCATGACAACATCATTACATTTAAAATATACAAATATTACTTAAAGGGGTACCGATATGATACATTTTAATAATATAAATATTGAAAATACACATTACAATCGCTTACAACATAAGTTATTGATTGAAAATAGTCACTGCATCGTGACCTATTTGACCGCATTACCTATTGCGCGGCAACCTCATCAAACCCGCTGTTTACATAGGTAACCGGGGGTTTGGTGAGGTTGGCTCGCTAATACAATGTTTGCGTAATGTTTCATGAAATTAATTCCATTGAATTAGATTTCATGGATTTATCTATACAATTTTTAAGCCACTTAAAAAACTTTTTTTTTATTAATTTCAACCAAATTTTAGTAAACAAATATTTCTGCAATATACATGTATGCGTATACAATATTTAAGCTATTTATAATATTTTACAACAATTTTTAACAATTAAAACTTTGAAAATGTATCGACAAGTACAAAACTCTTCATTCACTCAGTCCATTCAAAATGGCATGTTAATATAAATTGATACATGAGGCAAACAAGATTACTACAACGTTCATGTCTAAATATTACATTATACAAGATACAGAGGTGTTAAACAATAACATCAGGTATGCAAATTGACCCTTTCACCCCTAAATATTGGACATTGATATTTTTGTAATATTTTCTGAAACGTTTCGTTGTTCTGATGCGGAATGTTAGAAAAGCAATTTGTGAAAAATTGCTATTACACTGGTAATTTCAAACAAATGTTGGACCCTCAAATGGTAGATTGTGTTTAAAAATAAGAAAAACATGCTTAAACTAGCTGAATATGAATATATCTCTCATAAACGCTTAATTATTATATGAAATCAAATTTAAAATACACATAGAGGCACATTAGTGTCATATACCATATGTATTTCTTCATGGACCTCTAAACATGACACTATTGTAAATCTAATTTAGGAATGTAGTGTGAGACGATAAAGCATCACTGTATGTATCAGGGCACATGTTAAGCAGATATATCAAGTCAGAAGGAAAATAATTGTTAATTTTAGCCATGGAACCGATGATTCAAGGACAAGCGAATATGTGATGTGGCCAAAGAAAACCGTTTCGGCGACATGGAAAAAAACAACATATGACTATAAATCTACAAAACATAAAAAAAATCAAAATAACATACATGTATATGCTGAATAGCTATGTTGTCATGTTAGTACTTTTAAGGTATGGCATAACTAAAATATTCTGCAGTGATTTTTTTATCAACATTTCATGACCACAGGAACATGCTATATGACCACTAGTTGACAGTGGAATGCGACGTTTAGTCATTATGATGTATTTGGAAGACTCAGCATATTGAATCGGAAATATATTTTCAGTTCCATGCACATGTACAATTATTACAAAACTCAGAATCTTTCACAAATATCTTATGAGAATAATTCCAAATAACACAACATGCAAAATAATGCCAGACAACATCTGTGTCATGCGACATATGTTTCTGGAATGCACCTTTATACACTCATCTGTTACAAACAAGCAGGTTAAATTACGACCCGAGCTTAACAATATAAATCATTTTGTAATGTGAAAATAGGTTGGAAATAGAAAACCATACACATCTTAAGTTGTTTTTGAAATTATTTTAGAACAAATACCTAATTGATTTCTCTCACCGTAGGAATTTTATCCTAGAACTATGAAATGAATTATAAGTACATTCAGGTATTAATTTGAACTGAAGTATTACAATGCGGTATATCATATGCATATTACATATTGTTGTTGTAATATATAGAAAGCTTGTATGCAGATGGAGCAATAAAGTGGTCCGTATTGTCACATGTTACATGAATGGTAATGTGACTACATACAAGTGCCTCATTGGACTTGGGATATGTTAATTATATAAATGTGCCATTTTGTGCGACCATAAGAAAACATGATAAGCTTACTATATAGCTATGTGCCATTATTATTTGTACTTTATTGTTTATGCAGGTTGAACTATAACATAATAGTACATTTTCTGCTGTTTTCTTCACATTTATGTATCCAGGTTGAATTTAAGCAAATGTATGCACATACATGTAGCTTGTAAATTACAGTCAGAAGTTGCTACCATGTATGATAGCTAACTCGTGTCTCGCACACGGTATATATTATATCAGCTGGTTTAATATGATGGCATGACACCCCTATCTGAGCCTCTAAATTTCAGTTAACATTATTATTAAAATACAAAATTATGTGTATGTAAATATCTAATTGGTGAAACATGTGATGCATACATTAAACTATACCCAATATTATTATAATTACCGTTCACACTTTTCAAACAACAGTATTGGAGTGTATGTATTTTCACAAAAAGTGCATATATTTCCCACATATGAGGCCCCGATAATGTATTTTATTTTGATTTTATATGTAATTATTAGTTTATGCATCCACATAGCAAATAGCATTGGGAAAATAAATAGAACACTTCACTCTTCAAATGTCTTTTCTCTAAAAATATTTGTGAAATAAATCATAAAATTTCCCCATTTGAGACCCCACTAGTGTAGTTTATTTAATAAATTGCTTACATAATTATTGATTTATAGATCTACTGGAAGTTTTGTAATAGTATTTGGAAGTTAATTGCGCAAGAAATTTCACTCCTCCTGTATTTTCATTTATTTATTTTAACTACATGTACATCAGTCAAATTAAAATCATAAACCATCTATTTCCCCCATTTGGGGCCCCATAATATATTTTAGTTGATTTTGTTGATATAATTATTAATTTGTGCATTCACCTGATTGTCATAACTGACACTATTGGAAATAAAAGCAAAATAAAATCAAAATAGTGTTTAAATTCAGTGTTCCCCTCTGAGGGCCTCTAAAAAATGCATTTTAAGGTGGCATCCACCCTGGTGGTGTTCTACTGTGGTATAGTAACATTCTAGCATGGATGCCATATTGTATTAGGAAATGTCATCAGACCTGTTTTCTAGAGCCCTTATGAAATTTCGCCACTCCACTATGATATGATAGAAAACAATTAGAAGGCATGTGTGAAATATCAAGAAGTGGAGGTGAAAAGAAACAGGAAGGATCACAAATTTCCCCCAATGTTAAGTTTATGAAAGCGCTAAGACTGTGACGTTGATCTTGGGGTAGGCGGTGGTCTGAGGGTCGTAGATTTGGCATGATATCATAGAGAAGAAGCTATGACTATGGCCGTGACCTTGGAGTAGACGGGGGTCTGAAGGTCGTGTATTAGGCATGACATGATAGAGAACCATTAGAAGAAGGCATATATGAAATATCAAGAAGTGGGGGTGAAAAGAAACAGGAATTATAACAAATTTCCCCCCATGTTAAGTGTGTGAAAGCGCTAAGACTGTGACGTTGACCTTGGTGTAGACGGGGGTCTGAGGGTCATGCATTTGGCATTGCATGATGGAGATTCATTAGAGGAAGACATGTTTGAAATATCAAAACGTTTGGTGAAAGGAAACAGAAATTATAAAAATTTCCCCCACGGATGGACAGCCGGACGCTCTCTCTTTTCTTTAAAGGTACATGCCCACTCAGTAGGCACAAAATGGAAAATTATTTCTAATTTTAGTTTTTATTATTCATACTCACCTGAATGATTGCAAACTGATAGGTTGCTATGAAATCGTCCTAATAATAAAAATCTGCCTACTCTAATCACTCAAATAACCCACCATAGACCATTCCGCTCTACCCACAGCCAATTGGCTAGTCCGCTATTTAAACTCCTCCTATTATTGTTAGGTATACAGCTTCAAAAGTAAATCATTTCCATATGGAAATGACACTGCTAGATAAAAATAGCCTGAAGTATACTAAGTAGGGAGAAGATAAAACCATCAAGCGGGGACGGGAGGAGGGTCTACCTTACCATTCAGGTGAGTATGAATAATAAAAACTAAAATTAGAAATAATTTTCCATTTTTATGTCTTCAAACTAACCTGAATGGTTGCAAGAATTCGTAGTGATGGTGGGAGGTATTCTCACTACTCATACTCGACCGGAATGGTAAGGCAGATTAAAAACCCTCAAAACAGACAAAAATATTTGGTCTAGGTACACACTTGGGTGTTACCTATATAGTAATAACATGGTCTCACCCTAGAATCATAGGGGAGCCCAAAGCGGGCCCCCCCCCCTTTTCTACGAAAGTAGAAGAGAGGTGGATAAAGACAAGCACCACCACGCTAGTCTCGTAGACTGACTCGTAGACTCAACCTGCTATACTGGTTAAAACGCGGAGAATACTCAAGGTATAGCTGCTGCTACCAGACGAAGCCCTGGCGAATGTAGTCGCCCGGCACTTCACACGCAATAACTCAACTGAGATAAACTCAAAGTCTATACATAGTCTCATGACGACACATGACTCGTACATATCGAGAACACAGTATAAACGCCCTAAGCACTAAGGTCATCCTAACAAGCAAGTGCTGAGGAGTTAAACTGGCCCTAAAGCCAGATCAAAACCTATACCAGGGTTTGACACTAACTTTTGGCCCAGGGATTCCGCAGCATGGACATCCCTATTGTTACATAATGTTGAATGGGATTTTCTTGAAAATGCAGTGATTCCTCCTACAAAACAGGGATCCTCGGGATCTCGGGACACTGCGAGTGTCGACCACTGTATACCTATAAACCCATGTATAGTAGACAAAGAGAATAGAATCATTAACCCAAAGTGAAACACTATCCTTTTGCAACAACACTGCTACAAACTAGAAAGGTAGCCTCGCCCTAATTGAAACATGTACAAAACAATGCCTCCTGGGCCAGCGTGATGAACCGTAAGAACCATAGATCACCACAGATCCCCACCACAGATCCCCGTTCATCAACAAAAGCAAGTGAAGTTCATCGAGCGGAGAGTCACACTTACCAACCCCCAGGATTCCACTGGGACTGTAAAGACAAAAACCGAATAATCGGGTAATCAGAAAAAATCGCAGACTATCGCGAACAGGTAGATCCAAACAGCCTCCTAAACTTGATGCTACCGGCTGATAAACCCACAACTGCACCCGCTGCTATTAACGGACCCAGTTCTTAAACATCTCCCTGAGATGCCAACCCCATGTCGGTCACATGAGGAACATGGAGAGAAAAGGGGGTTACTTTCCGGAACACCACATATGTATTCCGGAACACAAATCAGTACTCACTTATATGCATAAAATAAGTTAAATATAGCCTTGGCCCAAGTTTCGGCTACCATGAGCACCCGAATAACTACAATAACACTGATTGCAAGACGCAAAAACATCACCGCGCTGTGACAGGACCAAATCGGACCATGTCTCGCTGTAATCATAGATGAACAGAAGTGTTGTCCTAACTTCTTCCGATAAAAACAATCCCCAAATAAGTTGGCTGCACGCTTAGATCAGACATTATACGAATTACGTGATGAATAAATCAATATCTCTGATCGCTGGAATATCAAATGGTAATCGCCTAGACGAGAATGATAACGGGTAAATAAAACAATAGGATTATTGGCAGAATTGTATTTAAACGAAATAATAATATCCAGATATACCCGCGCCGATCAAAAATCGTACTTTTAATAGTAATCCGTACTACCGTCTATCTAACGTATTTCCCGGAATAAATACGGAAAAATCGTAACAGATGGCAGTTACGCATCTCCTGCAGTGCAGAGAGCGATCATAGAAAGAAGTTGAGACTACATGCACCTCGTGCATTTAGGGCCTAAACAACTCAGCTGCAGAACCACTTACTGTAGAATAAACTCAAGTAATGGCCCTATCTATCCAACGGAAGACAAAGGATTGCGATACCTCCCGTTGGCTTAAAATTGGTAATAAAAAACTTTACGGTCGGACCGGATGTCCTAATTCTTCCGAACCTAATGCTTCATAGCACGGACTGGACAGAAAGTGTGAACCACTGTCGCTGACAGGCGTGACGGAGGAGGCCCGAACCACAACTGATTCCAGATCATGTGAGAAGGGATAAAGTATCTGAGGGAGAAATCTCGGTCATAGGAGAAACTGCTGATGTGTAAACAGTAGTGTGCTTCTATTTAACACAATTAACATTTTGAAATACCCAATTGCTTCAGAAATGATGGAGTGACAACAGCATGTTGTATATACAGTCGATACGCGTTATGTCGACATTGCTTACATCGATATACCTGCTTATGTCGATATACGCTAGTGGTCCCGGCCGAACTGCTATATAACTCATACATTACATACCTGATATATCGATATCGGAAATGTCGACATTTCGTTTATATCGATGTGGAAAACAAGTCCCGATGGTATAATTAATACACACTATACTGTAATGTCGATATGCAATTTGAACAGCGGGCGTCGTAAAGTCTGGTCAAACTTAATTGGCACAGGTAAGTTTTTCACACATACAAAGTGATCAAAACATGCCGCCGGTAACCGTGTTACAATCGCGGAATACCGTCAAAGCCGACCACGTAAGCCGTGGTCAACCAATTAACGACAGTGTGACGTGAAATCACAAAAATACTCTTGTTAATAGCCAATTATATGCCTGACATGAATCGATCCGTAAATGCCATAATCATTAACGGACGCTAGTTTATAATAATTACAATTGAGTGAATTACATGCGATCTTATAAACACGAACAGTTGGTATCTCAATCACTTCCTTAGCAATGTCCAACATGCAGTACATGGGTCCGAAGTTATACTGGAACAAGTAAATTGAAAAGTCCGAATCGGTACGTGGGCGCAAACAGTGGAAATATAAAACCGACGTTTGAGCCTTGCCGCAACAAATCCACAAATGGATACCCCCATCCGGACAAGATAGCACTGGACACCAACGGATGCAGAAGCCATTCCGTCAGAACGGAGATGACCGCAGAAACCATAACCACCTGTCCGTGCAGAACAGAATCCGCCGCTGTCAACCCCCGGAACACTGCCAAAAGCTAAAACATGTTGATGTGTCCCTGAGTTTCCTGCACTGACCACCAACACACCAATGTAGGGGCTCCAATGAGCCCCCCAGCCTTCTCACGACGCGTCTGTGGACAGAAAGCGAGTAGGAGGAGGTAACACTATTGGAAATCCCTGTAGGAACCAGACCTCCACTGCCCACCATCTGATACAACGTAGGAAGATGGTGATCCTAGGCAGAGACCGATCCAAAGGATCGGGGTGCGGCCTCCATAGCCCTAGTAAGTAATACTGGAGGTCGCAAACATAACCTTCCCCTATTCTGCACCCCGAAATACCAGGAGTGCAGAAATTTCCTAGCTGACAGAGAACCTCTGACCAGTACCCGGAAACTAAAACAAGATGCCACGCACCCTGTCCAAAGGTACTATGATGACTGATAGATCGGTCAATAAGCTCATCCCCACCTAAGAAAAATCCTGTGTGGGAACCAACTACGACTACTCTAGATCTAAAAGACACAAAACTCGGAAACAACTTAAACTTCCGAGAGCATCTGCGGAAGGCACGTGGAAGTACGAGACCCGCAGATCTATGGAAACAACCCAGTCTACGGGCAAATGGCGCTCCGACCACGTCCGAACTTCCTCTATAGCACTATACTTCAAGAGAGAGACTCTACTAAACCCTTGAAAATACCCCCGTCAGGGGAAACGACCCCACAGGAGGTAGACAAGAAGGAGCAGCAGGAGGGACCATCGGTACCGTAGCTGCCCTTTGGCCGTTCGATCGCACAATTAACAGAGGTCAAAAGAGGCGAACGAAGCAAAACTATGGCCGTTCAAGAAAAAACTAGCCGGCTATCACTGCGTCTCACCTGGACAAGAGCATGTCCATAGAAAACTCCAAAGACATGTTGACAAGAGGCTTAGCGGCACAAATCGCCGACTGAAGCACTGCGTCCAGAGACGATGAATCATACTGATTCAAACATAAATCGAAAGTTGGCATAGCCACAATCGACTTAACAGCCTACACCCATGCCTTCGCAAACGCGAACCAGGACGAGGAGCCGAAGATTCAAACGCTGCGGCGTCCTTGTCCAGAAACGGAGATCTCAAAAACCATACCGCATAGAGGGGCATGTAGAACTTAGACCCCAGTGTGGCGATCAAAGTTTGAGCACTAGGAACCCCGCAGTGGCCAAATCCTACCTAAAGCTCCCCAATGTACGTAACAAGAAGCCCTACTGTAGGAGAGCAATGAAACCACGACAACTCCGGCAATTCCACCACCACCGAATCAGCCTCACAACAGCCATCCGAGGAAGTACCCCTATGGGAGGCTCCACTGGCAAAACCACCAGCTGTGAAAGAGCCGACAAACCCACTAAGTACTAGGACTTAGACAGGAACTCCAGAATCTTAGCCAACTGAACCATCATAACTCTATCGCGTGTCGAGTCCTGAATATAGACTGGGAATTCGAACTCATATACACTCGAATAAAGAGCAGGCCAGACAAGTACGGAGCCAAAGCACCACGGCGTCCAATACCACCTCGACCGTCTCCTCCGAGAACGGAAGAGCTAGATCTCGAGGAGCCGGATACAAAAACACAATATGTACACAGGATACGAACCCACGAACACCCCGGTCAGAAATAGTTGCTACCCCGGTGCCCGGTACCCGGTGCCTGCCCGGTGCCTGCCCGGTGCCCGGTGCCCGGTGCCCGGTGCCCGGTGCCCGTAACACAATACCGGCACCTCTCCTGCGAGAGTTAGGGTAGGTTGTGACCGGGTGAATGTGATAAGCACCTGCCGCAGCAACCCTAGACTGGCAGTCACCTACCACATACGTGGAATCTGATTCAATCAGAACTGTACTGTATCGTTCCAAATAGTATATGTACTGCCGAAGCTAGTACTACATGTAGAAGCCCTATACAACCGTCTCCTACGACGAACAGGAGAACGAGATCTAGATGAACCTGTTCCAAAACCTGAGAATGACCTCGAGGAAAAGGAAGAACAAGATCTAAACTCCGAACCCAAAATCGAAGAGCTAACCCAATCCTGACCTACGACGAGATCGACTCCTCGACTTACGTGAACACGTAGAACGAAGACCAACCGAAGACAAGAACGTCTTCCTACCGGAAGCAGCAGGCTGTCCAAGGAGAGTCTGGTGCCCGGTGCCAGGTGTTTGACCGGTGTCCGGTAGCCTAACCGGTGCCCGGTGCCTGGTGCCCGGTGCCCAGTGACATGCCCGGTGCCCGGTGCCCGGTGCCCGGTGCCCGGTGGGCCCGGTGCCCGGTGCCCGGTGACATAATGCCCGGTGCCCGGTGCCCGGTGCCCGGTGCCCGGTGCCCGGTGCCCGGTGCCCGAGGCTGGGTCAGCTTCAAACCGGGTGATATAGTATCAAGAACCAGCCGAAACACCCCTGTGATAGGTATAGCCCGGTGCCCGGTGCCCGGTGCCCGGTGACATAATGCCCGGTGCCCGGTGCCCGGTGCCCGGTGCCCGGTGCCCGGTGCCCGGTGCCCGGTGCCCGGTGCCCGGTACCGGGCGCCTCTACTGAGAGAGGCTGGGTCAGCTTCAAACCGGGTGATATAGTATCAAGAACCAGCCGAAACAACCCTGTGATAGGTATAGCCCTCTGCGAACCGGGTGATAGCGATCAGGCACCGGCCCCAGCAGCCCGGTATCCCCTGTATGGATACCGGCCTATCACTTAACACAACCTCCGCAACCTCGGATGGTTCCACTGCTCCCAAGAGCTGAGACTCGGACACAGACTTCTTCAGACGTGAGGTATGGGACCTACTAGACCAGCCTTGCCCCACGTCGAATCCGTCCAACGGACGGACAAATCACATGGCCTCTCTTTGCAACACCCGCAACAGGCAAAGCACCTGTCCGTATGGGTATCCCAAGGAGAAGTCATGTGTCCACACGCAGCGCGTGATTGCGGCATTCTAACAAAAGTATTGTATAACAAAACCTGATAGAAGAAACGCAAAAACGCTACAAAAAATGTGTCACGGGAGCGAATCCACTTGGGACGAACCCGTTAGGGTACGAATCGCGTACACGCGAAAATATGTGACACAAAGTAAAACACCGTGAAAAAAAAAACCCCAAAAAATGCAATGGAGAAAATCACGTAACACACAAGAGTGATAATAATATGTATTGAACGAAATATAATGACAAATACGGCACAATACACAGCAGAAATTCAAAATAAGCACGAAATAAAGAGAGAGACAAATATACCTGCACTCTTGATAGCGTCCTAAAATAATAGGAAGAGTTTAAATAGCGGACTAGCCAATTGGCTGTGGGTAGAGCGGAATGGTCTATGGTGGGTTATTTGAGTGATTAGAGTAGGCAGATTTTTATTATTAGGACGATTTCATAGCAACCTATCAGTTTGCAACCATTCAGGTTAGTTTGAAGACATAAAACTGTTCTTTATAGGAATTAGATAAGTGTATAATTGTGTCACTAGTCCATCAGTTCTAAACTAGATTGGTCAGTAAGCGAGTCAGTAAGCGAGGCTTACGGAATACCCCCCGCGTGGGCCCAGGTACCCCTAAATATGTAAAATTTTCCAAGTGTGGGCTTGTGACCTTGACTCTGGGCTTAGCGGGGGCGACACAAACGTGAATGTGAAGCAGATCCGAGCAAGGAAATAGAAGTTATAACCGATTTCTCTGATGTTAAGTTTTGTAAAGAGACTAAGTATGTGATCTTGACCATGGCCCTGTCACAGCATGATAGTAGAGCCTTAGAGGAATGCATGCATGAAATATAACATATTTCTCCGATATTAAGTTTTGTAAAGAGACCATGTATTTGACCTTGACCTTGGGATCAGCGAGGGTTGGACGGTCGTGGATTTGGCACAGCATGGTAGTAGAGCCTTACAGGAATACACAAGTGAAATATTAAGCATTTTAGATGAAGGAAATAGAAGTTATAACAATATTTCTCTGATGTTAAGTTTTGTAAAGAGACTAAGTATTTGACCTTGACCATGGGATCAGTGGGGGTTGGACGGTCGTGGATTTGGCACAGCATGCCAGTAGAGCCTTACAGTAATGCATGTGTGAAATATTAAGCATTTTAGATGAAGGAAATAGAAGTTATAACAATATTTCTCTGATGTTAAGTTTACGGACGCAGGCACGGACGCACGGACGCACGGACGCACGGACAACCTGACTCCAGTATACCCCCTCCACAACTCGCTATACAGATATAACTAGATTGGTCAGTAAGCGAGGCTTACGGAATACCCCCCCGCGTGGGCCCAGCTACCCCTAAAATATGTACAAATTTCCAAGTGTGTGGGCTTGTGACCTTGACTCTGGGATTAGCGCGAGCGGCATGAACGTGAATTTGTCACAGGTTGGTAGAGGTCCATTGGAGCAATGAGTGTGTGAAATGTGAAGCAGATCCGAGCAAGGAAATAGAAGTTATAACCGATTTCTCTGATGTTAAGTTTTGTAAAGAGACTACCGTATAACCTCGAATTAACGCCCCCGGAGGCGTTACATTTTACAAAAGGGGGGGGGGGGGCGTTTATTTGTCACAGGGTGGTAGAGGTCCACTGGAGCAATGAGTGTGTGAAATGTGAAGCAGATCCGAGCAAGGAAATAGAAGTTATAACCGATTTCTCAGATGTTCAGTTTTGTAAAGAGACTACCGTATAACCTCGAATTAACGTCCCCGGAGGCGTTACATTTTACAAAAGGGGGGGGGGGGGGGCGTTTATTTGTCACAGGGTGGTAGAGGTCCACTGGAGCAATGAGTGTGTGAAATGTGAAGCAGATCCGAGCAAGGAAATAGAAGTTATAACCGATTTCTCTGATGTTATGTTTTGTAAAGAGACTACCGTATAACCTCGAATTAACGCCCCCGGAGGCGTTACATTTTACAAAAGGGGGGGCGTTTATTAGCCAGTGAAAAAAAAGAAAAAGAAAAAAAAAGAAAAAAAAAAATTACCAAGGACCGCCAATTTCAAACACAAATAAGGATTTAAGGATTATTTGTGTTTGAAATTGGCGGTCATTGGTAAAAAAAAATAAAAAAAATATATATTTTTTTTTTGGGGGGGGGGGGGGGGGGGGGGCGGGGGGGGGGGGGGGGGGGGGGGGGGGGGGGGGGGGGGGGGGGGGGGGGGGGGGGGGGGGGCATTTATTAGCCAGAAAAAAATATTAAGCATTTTAGATGAAGGAAATAGAAGTTATATATTTCTCTGATGTTAAGTTTTGTAAAGAGACTAAGTATTTGACCTTGACCTTGGTATCAGCGGGGGTTGGATGGTCGTGGATTTGGCACAGCATGGTAGTAGAGCCTTACAGGAATGCATGTGTGAAATATTAAGCATTTTAGATGAAGGAAATAGAAGTTATAACAATATTTCTCTGATGTTAAGTTTTGTAAAGAGACTAAGTATTTGACCTTGACCATGGGATCAGTGGGGGTTGGACGGTCGTGGATTTGGCACAGCATGGTAGTAGAGCCTTACAGGAATGCATGTGTGCAATATTAAGCATTTTAGATGAAGGAAAGAGAAGTCATAACAATATTTCTCTGATGTTAAGTTTTGTAAAGAGACTAAGTATTTGACCTTGACCTTGGTATTAGCGGGGGTTGGATGGTCGTGGATTTGGCACAGCATGGTAGTAGAGCCTTACAGGAATGTATGTGTGAAATATTAAGCATTTTAGATGAAGGAAATAGAAGTTATAACAATATTTCTCTGATGTTAAGTTTACGGACTAAGTATTTGACCTTGACCTTGGGAACTGCGGGGGTTGGACGGTCGTGGATTTGGCACAGCATGGTAGTAGAGCCTTACAGGAATGCATGTGTGAAATATCAAGCATTTTAGATGAAGGAAATAGAAGTTATAACAATATTTCTCTGATGTTAAGTTTACGCGGATGGACGGACGGACGGACAGACAGACAACCTGACTCCAGTAAACCCCCCCACAACTCGTTGCGGGGGGTATAACTAGATTGGTCAGTAAGCGAGGCTTACAGAATACCCCCCCGCGTGGGACCAGGTACCCCTAAATATGTAAACAAATTCTAAGTGTGTGGGCTTGTGACCTTGACTCTGGGCTGACTGGGGACGGCACAAACGTGAATTTGTCACAGCATGGTAGAGGTCCATTGGAGCAATGTGTGTGTGAAATGTGAAGCAGATCCGAGCAAGGAAATAGAAGTTATAACCGATTTCTCTGATGTTAAGTTTTGTAAAAAGACTAAGTATGCGACCGTGACCTCGAGATCAGTGGGGATTTGTCAGAGCATGATAGTAGAGCCTTAGAGGAATGCATGCATGAACTAGAAATGTGGCCAGTCGGCACACGAATGCCCCCGCTGGCAGCCAAAGAAAACGAGGCATATTTGATTATAAACCATTTACGCGAGCGTTAAGGTTTGGAACGCACCAAGTCTGTGAGCTTGACCCTGGGCTTAGCAGGGGCGGGACGAATGTGGATTTGTCACAGGCTGGTAGAGGAGCATTGGAGCAATGCGTGTATGAAATGTGAGGAAACAGAAACAAGCCATTTACCAGAGCATTAAGGTTTCGAAGGAACCAAGTCTGTGACCTTGACTCTGAGCTTAGCGGGGGCGGGATGAATGTGGATTTGTCACAGGGTGGTAGAGGAGCAATGGAGCAATGCGTTTGCGAAATGTGAACAGATCGGAGCAAGGAAACAGAATTTATAAGCCATTTACCCGAGCATTAAGGTTTCGAAGGAAGGCACCAAGTCTGTGACCTTGACCCTGGGCTTAGCGGGGGCGGGACAAATGTGGATTTGTCACAGGGAGGTAGCGGACGAGCAATGCGTTTGTGAAATGTGAAGCAGATCCGAGCAAGGAAACAGAAATTATAAGTCATTTACCCGAGCGTTAAGGTTTGAAATGCACCAAGTCTGTGACCTTGACCCTGGGCTTAGCGGGGGCGGGACGAAGGTGGACTTGTCACAGGGTGGCAGAAGATCATTGGAGCAATGTGTGTGTGAAATGTGAAGCAGATCCGAGCAAGGAAACAGAAATTATAAGCCATTTACCCGAGCGAAAAGGTTTTGAACGCACCAAGTCTGTGACCTTGACCCTGGGCTTAGCGGGGGCGGGACGTATGTGGATTTGTCACAGGGCGCTAGAGGACCATTGGAGCAATGTGTGTGTGAAATGTGAAGCAGATCCGAGCAAGGATAGAATTATTTAAATCCGCCTGGAAAACAGACAAATTAATACAAGACATTTTACCCGAGCGTTAAGGTTTGAAATGCACCAAGTCTGTGACCTTGACCCTGGGCTTAGCGGGGGCAGGACGAATGTGGGTTTGTCACAGGGTGGCAGAAGATCATTGGAGCAATGCGTGTGTGAAATGTGAAGCAGATCCGAGCAAGGAAACAGAAATTATAAGTCATTTACTCAAGCGTTAAGGTTTGAAATGCACCAAGTCTGTGACCTTGATCCTGGGCTTAGCGGGGGCGGGACGAATGTGGATTTGTGACAGGGTGGCAGAGGACCATTGGAGCAATGTGTGTGTGAAATGTGAAGCAGATCCGAGCAAGGAAACAGAAATTATAAGTCATTTACCCGAGCGTTAAGGTTTGAAATGCACCAAGTCTGTGACCTTGACCCTGGGCTTAGCGGGGGCGGGACGAATGTGGATTTGTCACAGGGTGGCAGAAGATCATTGGAGCAATGCGTGTGTGAAATGTGAAGCAGATCTGAGCAAGGAAACAGAAATTATAAGCCATTTACCCCGAGCGAAAAGGTTTCGAACGCACCAAGTCTGTGACCTTGACCCTGGGCTTAGCGGGGGCGGGACGTATGTGGATTTGTCACAGGGCGCTAGAGGACCATTGGAGCAATGTGTGTGTGAAATGTGAAGCAGATCCGAGCAAGGAAACAGAAATTATAAGGCATTTACCCGAGCGTTAAGGTTTCGAACGCACCAAGTCTGTGATCTTGACCCTGGGCTTAGCGGGGACGGGAAAAATGTGGATTTGTCACAGGGTGGCAGAGGACCATTGGAGCAATGCGTGTGTGAAATGTGAAGCAGATCCGAGCAAGGAAACATAAATTATAAGGCATTTACCAAGCGTTAAGGTTTCGAACGCACCCAGTCTGTGACCTTGACCCTGGGCTTAGCTGGGGCGGGACGAATGTGGATTTGTCACAGGGTGGCAGAGGACCATTGGAGCAATGTGTGTGTGAATTGTGAAGCAGATCCGAGCAAGGAAACAGAAATTATAAGTCATTTACCCGAGCGTTCAGGTTTGAAATGCACCAAGTCTGTGACCTTGACCCTGGGCTTAGCGGGGGCAGGATGAATGTGGATTTGTCACAGGGTGGCAGAGGACCATTGGAGCAATGCGTGTGTGAAATGTGAAGCAGATCCGAGCAAGGAAACAGAAATTATAAGCCATTTACCAGAGCGTTAAGGTTTCGGGACGTACGTACGTATGTACGTACGCTAAGTACGTACGGACGCCGGTAACATTATATGCCCCCCTCACCATTTGGTGGCGCGAGCATGAATATTAAGAATTTTCTATGAAAGAAATAGAAGTTATAACATAATTCTCTGATGTTAAGTTTTGTAAAGAGACTAAGTATGTCACCTTGACCTTGGGATCAGCGGGGGTTGGACGGTCTTGGATTTGTCACAGCATGATAGTACAACCTTAGAGGAATGCACAAGTGAAATATTAAGAATTTTCAATGAAGTAAATAGAAGTTATAACAATATTTCTCCGATGTTAAGTTTTGTAAAGAGACTAAGTATCTTACCTTAACCTTGGAATCAGCGGGGGTTGGACGGTCGTGGATTTGGCACAGCATGGTAATAGAGCATTACAGGAATGCATGTGTGAAATATTAAGCATTTTAGATGAAGGAAATAGAAGTTATAACACTATTTCTCTGATGTTAAGTTTTGTAAACAGCCTTGGGGCGAGGCATGGACACTAAAAAAATAGATATAGTAGATGGAAAAACTTTAACCAAAAAACTTTAACCAGACACACGGACGTACGGACGGACGTATGCCAAAATGCCGACGATATCATGCTGACAATGATGATAAACACCCATGTGAAGTATCAAGGTAATGGGTGAAGCAGTTGCAGAGATATAGTACACGAAAAAACTTTAACAAAAAAATTCAAAGTAATTTGACCTTGACATTGGGCATAGGGGCCGCACGGTTGGGGGGTAGAATGAAAATATGGATGATGATTAAACACCCATGTGAAGTTTCAAGGTAATGGGCGAAGCAGTTGCAGAGATATAGTATAACAAAATACTTTTAACCAAAATACTTTAACCAGACGTACGTTAAAAAGTTAACGTTGAAAATGGCTTAGTCAATAATGTAGAAATAATAGGTGAAGGTAAAAAAAATGGTCACATGTTGGATAGTTGTATGTGGTAGGCACCCCTTGGTTATGAAGCTGTGAAAGTTTGGTGGTCCTAGGTGGTACAGTACCAAAGAAATGGACTTAAACGCGAAACTTAACATTGAAAATGGCTAAGTCGACTGCGCGGAAAAAATGGGTCAAGTTCAAAAAAAGGTAACATGTTGGATAGTGATATGTGGTGGGCACCCCTTGATTATGAAGCTGTGAAAGTTTGGTGGTCCTAGGTGGTACAGTAACAAAGAAATGGACTCAAACACGAAAACTTAACATTGATTGTGGACGCCGCCCACCCGCCCGCCCGCCCGCCCGCCCTTCGCCAATCCAATAGCCTGGATTTTTTTCTCAAAAAACCTGGCTAAAAATGAAGCATTTTAGATGAAGGAAATAGAAGTTATAACAATATTTCTCTGATGTTAAGTTTTGTAAAGAGACTAAGTATTTGACCTTGACCTTGGGATAAGCGGGGGGTTGGACGGTCGTGGATTTGGCACAGCATGGTAGTAGAGCCTTACAGGAATGCATGTGTGCAATATTAAGCATTTTAGATGAAGGAAAGAGAAGTCATAACATTATTTCTCTGATGTTAAGTTTTGTAGTAAAGAGACTAAGTATTTGACCTTGACCTTGGGATCAGCTGGGGTTGGACGGTCGTGGATTTGGCACAGCATGGTAATAGAGCCTTACAGGAATGCATGTGTGAAATATTAAGCATTTTAGAAGAAGGAAATAGAAGTTATAACAATATTTCTCTGATGTTAAGTTTACGGACGCACGGACGGACAATGTTGCCCGGACGCACACACGGATGGACAGATGGACGGACGGACAACCTGACTCCAGTATACCCCCCCACAACTCGTTGCAGCGGGTATAATAATTTAGTAATCTTTATTTTACTGATAGTGACGCACAGTGATATCGGGCTATTTTCATATGCAAATGAGGCATGATATTTTTTAATTATTTATACTAATTAAATGTGTCACCTGAACAAATAATATTTTCGACAGATTATAAAGTATGATCATTGCACATCAAACAGTAAATACAGAGAATAAATAGTAATGTCAGTTAACATTTTGAGGAAACTCGGTTATCGCCCCTGATATCAGTGTGGAAATATACCAGTATGTCTGGCATCAAATGTATAATAATGCCAGTCAATATGTGGGGTAATGGTGAATGCATGTTTGTTTTGCCAGAGAATATCTCAGATGATGTATCTGATATAAAGAACATGTTGTGCCTACTGAGTGGGCATGTACCTTTAAAATAGCCACATACAGTTAAACAAGAGGGCCATGATGGCCCTATATCGCTCACCTGTGCAATATCATAAACATCAAGCAAATACAGGTATGTAATTAAACATCAAAATAAGCCCATGACAGTCACATAGTGCCAATGTGACAAACTTGAGAAGTCGTCAGGGTAAGAGTTGTCTCGCTATATGTACAGATATATCTTACACAACTTCACGAGGTTTGGAGACCACAACAGGATGTATTTAACCTACTTTTTATCACAATACATCTTTTCACAAATGGTATCACAAGCTATTGATTAAATGGAGTTCTACATCCGTTTTAGTTTTAGCCAAATAATACACGTGTATCGGGGAGGGACACCACTGGTTTGCACCAAGATTACAATATCCATTCAGCATTGAAAACAGAATATTCTGATCTGGTGCCCGTACCCAACCAAGATGACTTGGCACCACATATCACAGATCTAATTCTCGGAGAGAAAAATCCCGGCCTATCAGACCATGACCATTGTGTGAATCCCAATAAGGATGGACTTCACTATTACGCATGCCCTTCCTTCCTCCATTAGTTTGAATTTGAATGGAGTTCCAAATCCGTTGAACCTTTAATAAAGTACACAACACCAAGATCACTTGGCCTCATATATAACTGGATCTCGGTAAGGCTGGCCTTCACCGTTAAGAGATGCATACTCTCTCATCCTCTATTAGAATCAACACACATCATCACATGATGGTGAAATTCGATCATATACAGTCGAAACTAGTTTACTCAAAGTCCATGGTACCAAGGCAAATACATTGAGTTAACGAAAATTTTACACCTATTTGACACAACGGGCGATGCCCATTTTTGACCCTGAGGTCACCATTTTAAACACTTTGAAAAAGCGTTGTACATCGGTCATTTCTGACAAGTTTGGTCGAAATTCGTCTGGCGGTTCGTGAGAACATTTTTAAAGAATTTATGATATTTTTAGACTGCGGCCATCTTGGATTAGCGACAACCTCCATTTTAACAGATCTGAAAAGGCTTCACCCAAGGACCATAATTGTGAAGTTTGGCTAGCATTGGCCAACTGGTTTTTGTGAAGAACACGTTTGAAATCTCAAATAAAAGGATGATGACCATTTGACCTTTCGGCGGCCATCTTGAATGACGTAATCATCCGATTTCGGCGACCTCCATTTTAATAAATTTGCAATTCCCCTACATATGTATCATGTGTGTGAAGTTTGACGAACATCGGCCCAGCAGTTCCAGAGAAAAGATTTTGGGCGGACGACGATGGACGAAAAGCGGTAACAATAGCTCACTTGAGCCGTTAGCTCAGTTGATCTAAAAAATAGCCACACAACAGAACAGAACTAGATTTAGCAGTAAGCGAGGCTTAAGGGATACCCTAAATATGTAAAGTCTGTGGGCCTGACATATAAAGGTGGTGGTCATTATTTGATCACTATCATATGCCACAATGTTAATGTGTACTTTTTTTTGGCAAAAAGTATTACATGTGGTTTATTGTGGAATGCACCAAGAATGTGAGCTTGACCTGGGATTTGGCACATCATGATAGTAGACCGTTAGAAGAATGCATGCATGAAAATATAGAAAACATTTGTGATGTGAAGTTTGTGAAGAGACTAAGTATGTGACATTGACATTGGGATCAGCGAGGGTTGGATGGTCGTGTGTGGATTTGTCATAGCATGATAGTAGAGCCTTAGAGGAATGCATGCGTGAAATATGAAGAATTTTTGATGAAGGAAATAAAGTTATAACCAATTTCTTTTTGTAAAGAGACTAAGTATGTGACCTTGACCTTGGGATCAGCGGGGGTTCGACACCACACCTCCAACCACCTAAGACCCTGAGTGTACACCCGAACGGACAAATGCGATACACCCCTCAGGTAGTGCATCCATTGTTTTCAAACAAAAGAATGACCACCTATGAAACAATACTCTTAACTGGTAACATAATAAGTTGCATTGTTTTCTTTTGTCTTAGGCCACACCTCCAACCAGCTAAGACCCTGATCTAAGACCCATATCACGCCTGCCAAGGTATTTGATGGTCCCAGTATGTATGTATCTGGTTAGAGCGTTATCGGATTGGGGAGAACTGGATACTGGGAATTCTCATGCAGATTTTACAAACAATTTAACGTAAATTTCGGAGTAATTTGACCTCGACCTTGGGCATTGTGGCTGTATGGGTGGGTTATAGAATGAAAATATGGATGGTGACAAAGAATATGAAGGTTCAAGGCCATTGGACTTAGGATTGTGGAGATATTACGTAGTGAAAAGCTTCAACGCAGATTTAATAAAAACTTTTACCACAAATTTCAAAGTAATTTGACCTTGACCTTCGGCATGGGGGCCACATGTATGGGCTATAGAATGAAACAATGGACAATGATAAAGAGGTATGTGAAGTTCCAAGTCAATTGGACTTATGGTTGTGGAGATATTTGGCACTTAAAAACTTTAACATAGATTTTACAAACAAGAGGGTCATTGTGGCCCTATATCGCTCACCTGTTTATTACATATATATATCTTATGTGATGTCACAATCATGTCAAAAATATAATGTCCGAAAATGGTGAGGAACCAATCACTTGCAGAATCCGACATATAACGAGGTAGCTATTAGCTATTAATATCCTTTTTATGGAAAACCATGTAGATGCAAGTAAGTCTGAGACAGCTTTATATATTCATTATTCCTATGAAGTTTTGTAGAAAATAGTCTGGTGATTATAATGGGAAGACATTGAATAAATATTTTGTCCAACTTTATACGGTGGCCATCTTGGATTATGTGATGAACTATGAAAGACCCCGGGGCCAATATTTTAACAAATCTGAAACAGCATTGACTATCGATCACTCCTGCCAAATTTACACATCTGACATGCCCTCACCCATAAATCATCCCTGTGGAGTTTGACAACATTGGCCATTCACAAGCAGAAGACGTTTGAACTCTCTAATTAAAGGATGACCTTTCGGCGGCCATCTTGGATGACATAATCATCCGATTTCGACAAAAAATACCCCCAGAGTGTTTGTCTTGTCGATACCTTCGATTTGAAATATGACATGACCATATTCGGTCAAATGAGAAATTTGACACATTTTTGGCCCCAGGGCCACCATTTTAACAAATCTAAAACAGCATTGACCGTCGATCATTCCTGCCAAGTTCATTGTGATTGGCCAGGCGGTTCATCAGAAGAAAAGTTGTTCAGAATTTGACCTACTTTTCCACGGCGGCCATCTTGGATTAGGCGACAACCTACAAATTTACAAATCTGACATGCCCCCACCCATAGATAATCCCTGTGAAGTTTGACCAACATTGACCCAGCGGTTCGTGAGAAGACATTGGACGGTCGACGGATGGACGAAAGTGGTAACAATAGCTCAATTGAAAAATAATTGCAAATTTTGAAGGAATTTGACCGTGACCTTAGGCACACAGGAGCCGCATGGGTGGCCCATAGAATGATATGGTTGTGAATATATTGGGTACTTAAAAACTTTGCCGCAGATTTAACATAAAAAAGTTTTAACGCAAAAGTAATTTGACCATGGGCATGGGGGCTATAGGATGCAAATACAAATGATGATAAAGACATTTAGGAAGTCAATACTGAAAAACTTTAACACAGATTTTTCAAAAAACTTAGAATGAAAATATGGATGATGATAAAGAGTTGTGTGAAGTTTCAAGTCAATCGGACATAGGGTTGTGCAGATATTTGTTACTCAAAATGTTTTAACACAAATGACGAACGGATGCACAGACGCACACCGAAAGCGGCGACTGTGATAAAAACTTGGTTCTATGTTCATTACCATCAATTTAACAATAGGAGGGAAATTGCAAATTCAGTACTCAACGAATCAACGAGATCTGTGACAGGTACCATGGCCACACCAGAGTCGGTGTGTCACCATCAAAACAATACAATCTATTAGAAAGAGCCAGCAACAGATCCCAGCCTGGGAACTGCACGCGACTAGCAACACAAGTTATTTGGCACACTTACACATAGTTGTAGTTCCTTTTACCAGTGACGACAGATAACAGCGGAAATACTGCAAGCAGCAGGCATGCCACAAACCATATGCGTCTGTGTACCTGTAACCAGCAATGGTCACTGTTAGAGCGTTCAATCTACCATATACCCTATTGGACAGCCTTCTGTATGACGCTTATTTTTCGAGTTGCCCCTACCCAGAGTAGAACTTTATGAAATGAATCTATCTTTATGTGAAATTCATCGTAGAAACCAAATCCGCATATTAAAATTGCGTAAACCGTGGCCGAATGCCGTAATTTTGGACATTTCCATGGTAACAGTAAATTCTCTATGGAAAAAGTAGACAAAATGTTAACAGTTGTTACAGTGATTACTGTCAATAAACTTGTGGTAATATGATTTTATTAATGGGACACACGTATATTTCACTATATTTATATGTAAATTTCAGAAATTAAACAAAATATTGTGGTAACCATAGTAACTGATATTCTGTACGACATTTATTTTGCGATTTACCCCACACACAGAGCAGAACTTTATGAAATGCATCTATATTTATGTAAAATTTATCGAAGAAACCGAATCCGCGTGTTAAAACTGCGTAAACCGCAGCCAAATGCCGTAATTTTGGACATTTCCAAGGTAACCGTGAATTATATGTGGAAAAAATACAGACAAAATGTGAACAGTGTGATTACTGTTAATACACTACGTAGTGAAATATGATTTCATTCATAGTGTGCACATATATTTGTCTCGGGCTTATATTTACCTGTTAATGTCACAATTACTCAAAATCTGACGTAACCAGAGCAACCGATAGTTAGTCCGTTGTAGTATGTTAAATATAATTTGTTGTCAGATTTTTTTGGGGATTAGGTACACTATATATTTTTGAAATGGAAATTGGACGAGGAATCCGAAAATCGATGTTGCGATTTGCGGAAATAATTTTTTACAATGGCCGCCATATAAAAAATAGTTTTTCTTATTATGTCGCTTTTATATGAGATATTTTCTCAAAATAAATTGCGAATTTCAGATTTTCAATCTATATCCGATTAATATATTTTTAAATTGAAACATAAAACTTATGACATTACCTACCCGTATAGAATCCTAATTTTATAAGGTTTGGCACAGTCCCCGTTCACTAAATTTGCTTGTAAACTAAACATGCAGCTGCTAATTATGCACATGCTATACATTGCAGACCCAAATCAATCTGTGTGTGCGTACTTGCTGATATAGGTAGCATAAACCCCAGGCTCAATATCCGTATGGTGGGAACGTTACATTCATGTGCCACCTTATGACGCGGCAAGAAATTAACATATCAAAGTGTATTTCAATTAATATTAGTTGCTATATCGACTAACCTTCCATTACTGTGTATATTTCAGTATATGTTTGACCACGCGAGCGGGATTCCGCACAAATTGTCAGGTGTGCATCGTGTGTCAATCAGACATGGTGTAGAAAGGACCGTTGGTTGTTTGACCACATTTTGAGACTTATAAACGTATGCTTGATGCCATACAGGAACATTTCCAAGACGGCAATTTTGCACATATCAACCAACGACTCACGCGCGATGCACGTATTACCGATGTAAGATATCACAAGCAATGCTGTAATGTTTACTACATCCTAAG
Organism: Conchocele bisecta; assembly: GCA_029237695.1. Lineage (NCBI taxonomy): Eukaryota > Metazoa > Mollusca > Bivalvia > Lucinida > Thyasiridae > Conchocele > Conchocele bisecta. Next base: position 101,038,667 of record CM055265.1, read on the forward strand.
GGAAGCTGAAAATGAAAGCAACCAAGAAAGACCCAATAACTCGTGGCAAAACGCATGTCCAATTGAGTGACTCAATTTAATTGACAGAGAAGGAGATATTATCGATGGCAGACATTGAAATCACTTACTTGAACTCATTAGGTGTCGAACAAGTGGAGAAACAATGTCATAAATACAACATAGAATGGCTCAAATACATAGTTATGCGTGGGTTGCCATTTTAATGTGTACTCCAAAAGGACAGACGGAAGTCTGCCGTTTTCTATTCTATGCAAGGCGAACGTGTCTAGATTCATAAGCAGAATTGTTGATCAAAGTATTCCTGGAACCAGCACCACGGACGACGTGCCTGTTGAACTTCATTCACTGATCAGGTGGGTTATTGTGGGCACCCTACGTGAATTGTAAAATGTAGCACGGACACATATGGTTGACAGAACTGTGCTCCCAACACGCCAAAGCATTATGTATGGTATTAAAACTGATAGGCAGGTACATAATATACTAACAAATGATTGTGATACGTTCCAGAGAGGTATCGGGCGCAAAAGTCCACACGTTCTTGGATTAGGATTGGCTGTCTGACATAAAACCAGGAGCAAGAAGGTTATCGATCTTCTACATGCAAATAACTGATGTATACCGCACGGCCGGGTACTCAGTCTTGAAACATCACTTGCAAACGCTCTGGTTGATAACATAAACTAGTTTGGTGGACTGTATATATCACCGTTTATTAAGAAATGTATATTTGTGTGTTTTGCAGTTTTGTGTGTTTTGCTGACTTTCCGGAAGATACACTTGGTGGTAAAAGAACTACACATGATACAAGTACCGTGATATTTCAGAAAGACAGTGATCAGGGGATCCGATCACGCTACCTGTGTGCATACAGGATGAAAGTAGCATAACGGTAACCCCGTACCACACACCGATCGTACCGTGTAGTAAGCATAAACCACCATGACAATCGCCGTCGTCACCAGAGGCTGACATACTTTGTTCAAAGTCAGTGCTGCTGGTATTGATGACACCAAAAAAGTTTCATTGGCTTATCTCTTACATATAATTTCGACTCATGGGAACAACGAATGCGCACCTGGTCTGATGCCTGGCTGAGCAGGATACTTTTTATCATTCTCTGGAGCTCAATAATTGACATGAATTGGGGCCATGCCTATTTTGCCGGAATTAGCACACGACTGATCAACTCTAATGAACCAATTAGTTGTTGGAACAGATCATCCATCTGTGGTCTCATGTGATATGGCCCTGTCAAAAAGATAGTGAAGATCATTGATTCGAACCTCCAATATAAAGAAACAGGTTATGCCACAGCTGGGAGAGTTGCACGTCGTTATGGCGTAGAATCTTCAATTTAAAACTATGGACTCGATAATGCATGTCTATAAGCAGATGTGTATGGATCAGCAACTACAAGACAACTCTTGAAAGTTCAAGGAAATTCTCTCTATCACCTGACCATCATACGTATGTCCCTCAAGAATAAGTACCCCAAATATTGAAGATGTACACATCGGGAAATAGGAAACAGACTATATGTATTTAAATCGATTGATTAAAGGAAACACAATATATGCATGGACGGCTAATGATACTAACACAGTCGAGCAGGGATGTTTATATGAGGAAGGCTATTGGAGAGTATGGGTTTACACTGACTCCAAGGTCACTCTTTCACCAAGTGGATCAGTACTCACATACAATGGCGTTACCACATAATGCTACCCAACTATTTAAGGTAGGCTCAAGTTTCATATTTATAAGTGCATATGTGATTACGGTATGTGTCCTGTATTATTATACAAATTCAATTCAAAGGGGAGCAACTGACTATTAAGTGCTCATTGTAAACATAAGGTTTCTGAACGCCAACAAGTTGATACACGCACCCCAAGAGATTCCAACTAACGTAAAATTGCCATTTCCGATGGAATGATAACTGTACAAAAGCTGGAAAAGTAATCGTCAAACATACAGACAGTCGAAGATCTCAGCAAATGTTTCATCAATAGACTAATGCAAGACGTGGTAAACTATTATACATGTATATACAAGGAATATTCCATGAAGACTGCAACCATAGACATTAGGAACAAAGGACAGCCACATGTACAGTACCAGGTTAAGGATGGCACAACACGTAAGCACATCTCCATGAAACAAGTCCTGTCCCATTGTAAGACGAAAGAAGACATAACAACCTGCTTGGCAAATAAGACTCATAGCGCACAGGTCCGAAACAGAGAAAGTCACGATTGTCTCTGCAAATGGAAAGACAATGTGCGACTGTGAAATACTGTTTGAAAGCAATATCCACGACTTTGATAATTCACCATGCAATATTGGCTAACGTTCGGAATCAAACTAATGTCAAATTAATGAAATACTCCGCGGACACTGACGCACTAGTTCTGTTAACATGAAAGTACAGCCTCTTATGCAGTGGTACATCAATTTCAATGGTATCGGGTGTTGGTGACATGCGGTCTTATGGACGGAACGGAAGCAAAAGGCATTGTCAGCGTTACATGCTTCCTCTGACGCAGACACTACGTAACAGGAAGAAGGTGTCGTAGATGCCTTCCAGATGTTGCTCGACTGATTCCGTCTCAGATCTAACATTTGACACGTTGGCTGAATTTGTTTTCCGGGCCTATCTTCCAAAGGGTATCATACTTTACCCTCATACCCGAGCAGACCGGAATATGAGGACAATCTACATTTGCTCAGCAGGTACACATTGCTTGTGTTGGACATGTATATTATCAGGACATTGATGTTTGCATACATCCACACACATCGGACGTTTCCCCAGTACATATAATAATTATTAAAATGGTCAGATGACAGCCACGCCGCATTAGCATGCACATATCTTTGTAAGTGTAGTACAGAACGAAGAATGATGAAGATACTCATCTTGAGAATGCCATTCCATCTGATGTTGATGGTGATTCTGATGAAAGAACCATCATTGCCGAACAACATAAGCGACTGTGACAGTAACGTTTACAGTGTAAACATTTGTATGTAATGTTAAATCTGCACCCTAAGAGATATTATCGGAACACTTGAACAACTGATGTATTATAAAAGACATTATCGGAACACTTGAACAATTGATGTATTATGTGATTGTCTATATAGTCTACATTCATACATGCTGTTGTGAGCATTTAACAATATAGCTAATAAATGATATAACCAGTTGTACATGTTATGTGAGGTACATATGTATCCTAAAACATCACATACCAAGGGTAATTGAAGATAGTATATCATTTTCCATGTGTTACCTTCTAGGGGACACGTTTTCTTCACGTGCATACATGTATATACTTATTGTATACGTATATGTGCCATTATGCATTTCACAGTATGTATATTTGTATAATAAATACACATATAGTATGCTGTAGTTACAATGGCTATGTACATTGTAAAATCATATACTCAAATTCCTCAACCATAGTTCAACTGATATGCCCACAATTACGTATATGTATAACGTGGCGGCCATCTTGAAAATCGCGGCTATTTTACAAACTTCTCTCTCTTATATTATATTTGACTTCCTGATAAAGTATTAATCACTACAAGTATGCGATTTTCACATTTAAACCAATAGTATATGTTACTTAAGTGCGGATATATAGCAAAACTAGGTCAAATATGGTGGCCATTTTGAATTTCAAAATGGAGGTATAAAACTTTATTTCCGCAAATCGCAACATCGATTTTCTGATTCTTCGTTCAATTTCCATTTGCAAAATGTATAGAGCAACAAATCCCCAAGAAAATCCGACGAAAATACATAACAAGACGGACTAAGTCTAACCAATCAACAACAATTCGCTAATTAATAGCGCTTTCAGGTCTTTCTTAAAACATAATACTTATTCTTATGTATTTAAAATACGTGTCTACATAAAAAACTGATAGTTAAAATAAGAATGTATGCTGTTGTCGTTCAGAACCTTATGTTTACAATGAGCACTTAATAGTCAGTTGCTCCCCTTTGAATTGAATTTGTATAATAATACAGGACACATACCGTAATACGGACGTTCTTACATTAGGGTACTTATGTGGCTTATCACATGTTAAATATTAGCCACATAAAACGATTTTTAGCCACATAAAATTATTTTTTAGGTGGCTAATTATAACCAACCCTATCCTTTAACAAGTCCATAACCCGGACGGACGGACTGACGTTCTTACAGTACTATACTTATGTGGCTTATCACATGTTAAATATTAGCCACATAAAACGATTTTTAGCCACATAAAAGGATTTTTTAGGTGGCTAATTATAACCAACCCTATCCTTTACTAAGTCCATAACCCTGTGGGGCTAGCCACATAAGTACCCTAATGTGTGCCCGGACGGACGGACGGGACGGACGGACGGACGGACGGACGTTCTTACATTACTATACTTATGTGGCTTATCACATGTTAAATATTAGCCACATAAAACGATTTTTAGCCACATAAAACGATTTTTTAGGTGGCTAATTGTAACCAACCCTATCCTTTACCAAGTCCATAACCCTGTGGGGCTAGCCACATAAGTACCCTAATGTGTGCCCGGACGGACGGACGGACGGACGGACGGACGGTCCAAACACTATATGCCACCCGTTTCTTCGAAACCCGGTGGCATAAAAATAATAATTGTTTTATCAATATCTGACTGTGTCTATGTACCTTGTTTTATTATAGTTTTTGTCTGTCATAGATTCATAGTATTTATCATGTGATATATTTCGTTGTTGTCCATCGTTCCTGTTATTTGTTAGAGAGAGAATCAAAATGGCTCCCATATTTTTAGAATATTACATGTACATGTTTTATTTAATATTCTGCTAGTTGTCCTATTTCCACTTGTAAATATATATACATCTTATCAATATTACATTAATGTATTGAACAGTAACTGTTATCAACACTTAATTACGCAATTACGAAAATTCATTAAATTTGTTCATTTACAAATGTTTACAATGAAATATATTATCAATCTGAGACACGTATTTTTTGTTTTAAAAGTACATCGTGTGTATCAGATTTCGCTCCACAAGAAGCAGAATACTTATACATTTACAATAAATTTATGTTATATACACGGTAAACTGTAAATTCTAAGCGCAGTTATTGTGTGAATAGATATACGCCACCGATGAACGAGTTTCACTTTCATTAATAATGTACACTCATATGAAATGTAATAATACATCTAATGTATGGACTAAAACCATTTATGACTTAGCCGACAATACCATATCAGTTAATGAACATACAAATAAAAAAATAATAGCAGCTACAAATCCTGTAATTGCGGCTTAATCAATTTATGTGTATGCACCTGTTAGGAGTCGTACATCTTCATGCAGCTCTCCAGCACACTCAGGTTTATCAAAACATACTGCATTATACTATGTTCCCGTCACATTCCACTTACAATGTTAGCATAACTTGCACACTATTATTATATTTAATGTCACTAAATGTGTTTTCGAAAACAGTTGTGTACAAAAAATGTATATGCTGAACATGCCCATCAGACGTATTAATAGTACTTAGTAATATATATTCAAATATATAAGCATGTTTTCGATAACATATCTAAAACTTCAATAAATGTACGTGTATGTGCTGCCATGACTCTATTTTGTAGGACCACCAGACATATGTGTCCTGCTAGTACGCATGGGCCACTGCGAAATATGCAGGTATATTTCCACTATTTGTTCCTTAGACGCTTCACCAAAAAATCATGTTTGTTTTCTAATTCAATTGTATGTACTATATATGTATATCACTTATCTTTCATGAAATAAATAGTACTTATACCAATCATATTCATATAAGATTATTTCTATTGCATATGTGGCATACACTGATATTGCTTTCAGCAATGCAACTCTAGATGTACAATTGTTTAATAACTTATCTACATCACCAATGAATTTTGTTGATATCAAATAAGTTTCAAATATTAGCAATGTCATAAACATATATTTAACCACCACCAATGTAAAGTTTGTTGTTATACTATAAATTCCACCCACATTCATTGATAAACACAAATATATAATTATACTCGAAACTCTTCTATCATAACACAAGGCAGTTTTTTGTACCTCACTAGTCTGCCAGAACACCGGCCTATGTCTGCTACGCAAAGTTAACTGAATATCTTTTATCGAAGCCCAGGTGCATGTGACTGCCATGTGCGATTACACAAATAGTATGTATATTTGCTAGTATGACTGTGAAGCAGGTTTCTGCGTGTAATGGGTTAATTATTCAAATATGACAATATAATAACTGTCCAATTATGTAACTTTGATAGCCGCATATGACAGTATGTACATTTTCACTAGACGATTTCTATCACAATGTATTCGAACATAGTTCTCTGGAAATATAATCGATTGGCCTGCAGACTGTTTCTGTCACGCACAATCAGTTTGATTAGTTTGATATGACAAACACATAATACTATTGGAATGTATACGTAATCAAGAAACCATCGCATATTTCGCCAGCAGATCTACGCATATGCTCATATTCTCTGTCTAGGCAACACTATCAATAAATGTTTCATGGTACTATGCAAGTTAGTCGAGTACTACCCACAGGTATTTCCATATGTGTGCCATTACCATCAGGTTCGTTGTCTTGCCAATCTATCATATGTTCAACATGTTTACGACTCAGACTGTATGCTGTTTAATATATTATGAGTTGAGTACATTTTAACTGGGCTCTCCGTTTTCTTTGACCACTATTTCACATATGCATATACATGACTATACTCTCACAGATACTCCCGGCCGCAGCCTGGTCCGCCAACAAATATTTGCTCAGTCCATTGGCCTTAATATTGGGCATGAAAGCCGCATGGATGGGGTGTAGAATGAAAATATTGTTGATGATAAAGAAGTAAAGGCAGTTTCAAGTCAATCCGACTTAGGTTGCAGAGATAATGGAAACATTAACCATGACTGCTGTGGGTTCACGATTTCGTCATCACCATGTATATGCTCATTCATGAGGATATGATACCATATTTTATGTTGATGTAAAATGTGTTCTCAAAACAAATGTTTGAATTATATCCAATACATTAGCAGTGAAAATAATTTTATTATTGTTATTTAAATTTTGATATGTTAAAGGCGCATCCAATACCTACGAGGAAACTACATGATGATAAATTGTACTTTAGGTATGACTATTTTCATAAAACTAGTAATTTATATTCCATTCTATCAGGCGTTAGCATAGATTATATTAGTTACCGTATTTCGCTGTGTATTGCACGCATTTTGGGGGAAAAAATTGGGAAAAAATAGTTTGCGTCAATAGCGCGCAGCAAATTTCACAAAAAATATCGGCAGAAATTCCGTCCCGAGTATAAGAAAATTGCTTTCCGAGTTCACATCCACAATGCTGAACGTGTGCTGTTAGGCTCTCTCGAAGCTGCTAATCGGTGACAAAAAGATCGCCAAAGGTCAGCTTTACTAATCGAGGCATAAATTAGACTTTATAATTTTATGGTCTAAAATTAATATGCTTATTAAAAATTCACGATGCATTGAATGACACCATAATGGAGAAAGATGATACAATAGCGAAATTAGAGAAACAAATCGAAAAAACCAAACAGAACAACATCGAACGGGTTGATGAGCTAGAACAGTACACACGACGAAATAACGTGAGGATCAATGGACCTGGACTGCCGATTGAGAAGGAGGGTGAGAAGGAAACAGCGGAACAAACTACCAAAACGGCTGTGAAATTATTAAATGATACAATGGGGATGACGCTAGAAGAACGGTATATCGATATCGCGCATCGAATTGGCATTCAACGACGACAGGCTCCGAGACCGATGATAGTTAAATTTATCTTGCGAAATGACAAAATTAAGGCATTAAAGGACAAGAAAACAAAATTACGGGGTACAGGTACATACAGGAAGACTTAACTCATATGAAAGCGAATGTTCTGAAGTAGGCAAGAGAAAGCAGAGACAGAATCGGCATGGAGCACAGACGGTCATATATACATTAAGCTTCATGCAAATGGCACAATTGAACGAATTAAGCCAGCCGACTATGATGATTGGTAGTCGAGATAAACTTTGCACTTGGAATTAACTGGCTGCATTCTGAACATGCCTCTAACTTTTTTTGTAGACTATAATTATACATTTGAATTACGTACGATGATCTATCCTATGAAAACTAGAAATGGACTCTTGTCGACAAGTGCATGTGTATCCCCCTCCCCAGATACACAAGTAGTTTGAAAAAAGGGTGTTCAAGTTATGCTCCGGAGACAAAACCAGTGCGTGGAAAAACAAAGGGAGCTAACTAAAAAACTAGCGATGCAAGAGTTGTCATTCTTGTGTGACACCCCTTTAGGGTCGTGGTCTATGCATGTGTGAAGTTTCACGAAAATATTCCAAAGGGTGTTCGAGTTATGCTCCGGACACAAAATCAGTGCACGAAACAACAAATGGAGATAACTAAAAAATTAGCTATGCAAGAGTTGTCATTCTTGCGCGCGACACACCTTTGGGTCGTCTTCTATGCATGTGTGAAGTTTAATAAAAAATATTCCAAAGGGTGTTCGAGTTATGCTCCGGACAAGAAGTGTCTGCGGCGGACGCGGACGCGGCACGGTGTCAAACCCATAGTATCCCCCGACTAATATTAGTCGAGTCTATAATAGTATAGCTGGAGGCGTATTCAGGAGCAGGTAGTGTCTGAAGTGACTACATGTACTCTTGTATTATAAACTACAAACAAGAAACGAGGCAAAGCCACGAAGGCCAGGTTTTTTCCAAGCATAGAAACTTGGATAACATAATTATACCCACTTTTTGTAGACTAGATGGCCGTGGCCTGCATGTCGCCCCTTGGGGCGAGGCATGGACACTAAAAAAATAGATATAGTAGATGAAAAACTTTAACCAAAAAACTTTAACCAGACACACGGATGTACGGACGTACGGACGTATGGACGGACGTATGCCAAAATGCCGACGATTTGGCGCTGACAATGATGATAAACACCCATGTGAAGTATCAAGGTAATGGGTGAAGCAGTTGCAGAGATATAGTACACAAAAAAACTTTAACAAAAAAATTCAAAGTAATTTGACCTTGACATTGGGCATAGGGGCCGCACGGTTGGGGGGTAGAATGAAAATATGGATGATGATAAACACCCAAGTGAAGTTTCAAGGTAATGGGCGAAGCAGTTGCAGAGATATAGTATAACGAAAAACTTTTAACCAAAAAACTTTAACCAGACGTACGTTAAAAAGTTAACGTTGAAAATCAATTACGTAGAAATAATAGGTGAAGGTAAAAAAATTGGTCACATGTTGGATAGTTGTATGTGGTAGGCACCCCTTGGTTATGAAGCTGTGAAAGTTTGGTGGTCCTAGGTGGTACAGTACCAAAGAAATGGACTTAAACACGAAAACTTAACATTGTAAACGCGAAAACTTAACATTGAAAATGGCTAAGTCGACTGCGCGGAAAAAATGGGTCAAGTTCAAAACAAGAAACGAGGCAAATACACGAAGGCCAGGTTTTTCCCAAGCATAGACACTTGGATAACATAATTATACGCACTTTTTGTAGACTAGATGGCCGTGGCCTGCATGTCGCGCCTTGGGGCGAGGCATGGACACTAAAAAAATAGATATAGTAGATGGAAAAACTTTAACGAAAAAACTTTAAACGGACGTACGGACGGACGGACGTTCCAACATTTTGGGTTTATGGGGTATTTCCATTGTTTAAAGAACAAAGAAAAAGCCCATAAACAACAATAGAGTTTATGAGCTTACGGAATATTACAAAGGAATCTTTTGTTCCTAACCACGCCCCTAAGCTCTCAAACCCCCGGACGTTGGCCCGTACGGACAGACGTATGCCAAAATGCCGACGATATCGCACTTTCCACAAGCGGGTGCGACAATGATGATAAACACCCATGTGAAGTATCAAGGTATTGGGTGAAGCAGTTGCAGAGATATAGTACACGAAAAAACTTTAACAAAAGAATTCAAAGTAATTTGACCTTGACATTGGGCACAGGGACAGCACGGTTGGGGTGTAGAATTAAAATATGGATGATGATAAACACCCATGTGAAGTTTCAAGGTAATGGGCAAAGCAGTTGCAGAGATATAGTATAACGAAAAAGTTTTAAGCAAAAAACTTTAACCAGACGTACGTTAAAAAGTTAACGTTGAAAATGGCTAAGTCAATTACGTAGAAATAATAGGTGAAGGTAAAAAAAATTGTCACATGTTGGATAGTTGTATGTGGTAGGCACCCCTTGGTTATGAAGCTGTGAAAGTTTGGTGGTCCTAGGTGGTATAGTACCAAAGAAATGGACTTAAACACGAAAACTTAACATTGTAAACGCGAAAACTTAACATTGAAAATGGCTAAGTCGACTGCGCAGAAAAAATGGGTTAAGTTAAAATAAAAGTAACATGTTGGATAGTGATATGTGGTGGGCACCCCTTGATGATGAAGCTGTGAAAGTTTGGTGGTCCTAGGTGGTACAGTACCAAAGAAATGGACTTAAACACGAAAACATAACATTGTAAACGCGAAAACTTAACATTGAAAATGGCTAAGTCGACTGCGCGGAAAAAATGGGTCAAGTTAAAAATAAAGTAACATATTGGATAGTGATATGTGGTGGGCACCCCTTGATTATGAAGCTGTGAAAGTTTGGTGGTCCTAGGTGGTACAGTACCAAAGAAATGGACTTAAACACAAAAACTTAACATTGTAAACGCGAAAACTTAACATTGAAAATGGCTAAGTCGACTGCGCGGAAAAAATGGGTCAAGTTAAAAAAAAAGTAACATGTTGGATAGTGATATGTGGTGGGCACCCCTTGATGATGAAGCTGTGAAAGTTTGGTGGTCCTAGGTGGTACAGTACCAAAGAAATGGACTTAAACACGAAAACTTAACATTGTAAACGCGAAAACTTAACATTGAAAATGGCTAAGTCGACTGCGCGGAAAAAATGGGTCAAGTTCAAAACAAGAAACGAGGCAAAGCCACGAAGGCCAGGTTTTTTCCAAGCATAGACACTTGGATAACATAATTATACACACTTTTTGTAGACTAGATGGCCGTGGCCTGCATGCCGCGCCTTGGGGCGAGGCATGGACACTAAAAAAATAGATATAGTAGATGGAAAAACTTTAACGAAAAAACTTTAAACGGACGTACGGACGGACGTTCCAACATTTTGGGTTTATGGGGTATTTCCATTGTTTAAAGAACAAAGAAAAAGCCCATAAACAACAATAGAGTTTATGACCTTACGGAATATTACAAAGGAATCTTTTGTTCCTAACCACGCCCCTAAGCTCTCAAACCCCCGGACGTTGGCCCGTACGGACGGACGTATGCCAAAATGCCGACGATATCGCGCTTTCCGCAAGCGGGTGCGACAATGATGATAAACACCCATGTGAAGTATCAAGGTATTGGGTGAAGCAGTTGCAGAGATATAGTACACGAAAAAACTTTAACAAAAGAATTCAAAGTAATTTGACCTTGACATTGGGCACAGGGACAGCACGGTTGGGGGGTAGAATTAAAATATGGATGATGATAAACACCCATGTGAAGTTTCAAGGTAATGGGCAAAGCAGTTGCAGAGATATAGTATAACGAAAAAGTTTTAAGCAAAAAACTTTAACCAGAAGTACGTTAAAAAGTTAACGTTGAAAATGGCTAAGTCAATTACGTAGAAATAATAGGTGAAGGTAAAAAAATGGTCACATGTTGGATAGTTGTATGTGGTAGGCACCCCTTGGTTATGAAGCTGTGAAAGTTTGGTGGTCCTAGGTGGTACAGTACCAAAGAAATGGACTTAAACACGAAAACTTAACATTGAAAACGCGAAAACTTAACATTGAAAATGGCTAAGTCGACTGCGCGGAAAAAATGGGTCAAGTTAAAAATAAAGTAACATATTGGATAGTGATATGTGGTGGGCACCCCTTGATTATGAAGCTGTGAAAGTTTGGTGGTCCTAGGTGGTACAGTACCAAAGAAATGGACTTAAACACAAAAACTTAACATTGTAAACGCGAAAACTTAACATTGAAATGGCTAAGTCGACTGCGCGGAAAAAATGGGTCAAGTTAAAAAAAAAAAGTAACATGTTGGATAGTGATATGTGGTGGGCACCCCTTGATGATGAAGCTGTGAAAGTTTGGTGGTCCTAGGTGGTACAGTACCAAAGAAATGGACTTAAACACGAAAACTTAACATTGTAACGCGAAAAACTTAACATTGAAATGGCTAAGTCGACTGCGCGGAAAAAATGGGTCAAGTTCAAAACAAGAAACGAGGCAAAGCCACGAAGGCCAGGTTTTTTTCCAAGCATAGACACTTGGATAACTAATTATACACACTTTTTGTAGACTAGATGGCCGTGGCCTGCATGCCGCGCCTTGGGGCGAGGCATGGACACTAAAAAAATAGATATAGTAGATGGAAAAACTTTAACGAAAAAACTTTAAACGGACGTACGGACGGACGTTCCAACATTTTGGGTTTATGGGGTATTTCCATTGTTTAAAGAACAAAGAAAAAGCCCATAAACAACAATAGAGTTTATGACCTTACGGAATATTACAAAGGAATCTTTTGTTCCTAACCACGCCCCTAAGCTCTCAAACCCCCGGACGTTGGCCCGTACGGACGGACGTATGCCAAAATGCCGACGATATCGCGCTTTCCGCAAGCGGGTGCGACAATGATGATAAACACCCATGTGAAGTATCAAGGTATTGGTGAAGCAGTTGCAGAGATATAGTACACGAAAAAACTTTAACAAAAGAATTCAAAGTAATTTGACCTTGACATTGGGCACAGGGACAGCACGGTTAGGGGGGTAGCATTAAAATATGGATGATGATAAACACCCATGTGAAGTTTCAAGGTAATGGGCAAAGCAGTTGCAGAGATATAGTATAACGAAAAAGTTTTAAGCAAAAAAACTTTAACCAGAAGTACGTTAAAAAGTTAACGTTGAAAATGGCTAAGTCAATTACGTAGAAATAATAGGTGAAGGTAAAAAAATGGTCACATGTTGGATAGTTGTATGTGGTAGGCACCCCTTGGTTATGAAGCTGTGAAAGTTTGGTGGTCCTAGGTGGTACAGTACCAAAGAAATGGACTTAAACACGAAAACTTAACATTGTAAACGCGAAAACTTAACATTGAAAATGGCTAAGTCGACTACGCGGAAAAAATGGGTCAAGTTAAAAATAAAGTAACATGTTGGATAGTGATATGTGGTGGGCACCCCTTGATTATGAAGCTGTGAAAGTTTGGTGGTCCTAGGTGGTATAGTACCAAAGAAATGGACTTAAACACGAAAACTTAACATTGTAAACGCGAAAACTTAACATTGAAAATGGCTAAGTCGACTGCGCAGAAAAAATGGGTTAAGTTAAAATAAAAGTAACATGTTGGATAGTGATATGTGGTGGGCACCCCTTGATGATGAAGCTGTGAAAGTTTGGTGGTCCTAGGTGGTACAGTACCAAAGAAATGGACTTAAACACGAAAACATAACATTGTAAACGCGAAAACTTAACATTGAAAATGGCTAAGTCGACTGCGCGGAAAAAATGGGTCAAGTTAAAAAATAATGTAACATATTGGATAGTGATATGTGGTGGGCACCCCTTGATTATGAAGCTGTGAAAGTTTGGTGGTCCTAGGTGGTACAGTACAAAGAAATGGACTTAAACACAAAAACTTAACATTGTAAACGCGAAAACTTAACATTGAAAATGGCTAAGTCGACTGCGCGGAAAAAAATGGGTCAAGTTAAAAAAAAAAGTAACATGTTGGATAGTGATATGTGGTGGGCACCCCTTGATGATGAAGCTGTGAAAGTTTGGTGGTCCTAGGTGGTACAGTACCAAAGAAATGGACTTAAACACGAAAACTTAACATTGTAAACGCGAAAACTTAACATTGAAAATGGCTAAGTCGACTGCGCGGAAAAAATGGGTCAAGTTCAAAACAAGAAACGAGGCAAAGCCACGAAGGCCAGGTTTTTTCCAAGCATAGACACTTGGATAACATAATATACACACTTTTTGTAGACTAGATGGCCGTGGCCTGCATGCCGCGCCTTGGGGCGAGGCATGGACACTAAAAAAATAGATATAGTAGATGGAAAAACTTTAACGAAAAAACTTTAAACGGACGTACGGACGGACGTTCCAACATTTTGGGTTTATGGGGTATTTCCATTGTTTAAAGAACAAAGAAAAAGCCCATAAACAACAATAGAGTTTATGACCTTACGGAATATTACAAAGGAACTCTTTTGTTCCTAACCACGCCCCTAAGCTCTCAAACCCCCGGACGTTGGCCCGTCGGACGGACGTATGCAAAATGCCGACGATATCGCGCTTTCCGCAAGCGGGTGCGACAATGATGATAAACACCCATGTGAAGTATCAAGGTATTGGTGAAGCAGTTGCAGAGATATAGTACACGAAAAAACTTTAACAAAAAGAATTCAAAGTAATTTGACCTTGACATTGGGCACAGGGACAGCACGGTTGGGGGGTAGAATTAAAATATGGATGATGATAAACACCCATGTGAAGTTTCAAGGTAATGGGCAAAGCAGTTGCAGAGATATAGTATAACGAAAAAGTTTTAAGCAAAAAACTTTAACCAGAAGTACGTTAAAAAGTTAACGTTGAAAAATGGCTAAGTCAATTACGTAGAAATAATAGGTGGAAGGTAAAAAAATGGTCACATTGTTGGATAGTTGTATGTGGTAGGCACCCCTTGGTTATGAAGCTGTGAAAGTTTGGTGGTCCTAGGTGGTACAGTACCAAAGAAATGGACTTAAACACGAAAACTTAACATTGTAAACGCGAACATTAACATTGAAAATGGCTAAGTCGACTACGCGGAAAAAAAATGGGTCAAGTAAAATAAAAATAAAGTAAACATGTTGGATAGTGATATGTGGTGGGCACCCCTTGATTATGAAGCTGTGAAAGTTTGGTGGTCCTAGGTGGTATAGTACCAAAGAAATGGACTTAAACACGAAAACTTAACATTGTAAACGCGAAAACTTAACATTGAAAATGGCTAAGTCGACTGCGCAGAAAAAATGGGTTAAGTTAAAATAAAAGTAACATGTTGGATAGTGATATGTGGTGGGCACCCCTTGATGATGAAGCTGTGAAAGTTTGGTGGTCCTAGGTGGTACAGTACCAAAGAAATGGACTTAAACACGAAAACATAACATTGTAAACGCGAAAACTTAACATTGAAAATGGCTAAGTCGACTGCGCGGAAAAAATGGGTCAAGTTAAAAAAAAGTAACATGTTGGATAGTGATATGTGGTGGGCACCCCTTGATTATGAAGCTGTGAAAGTTTGGTGGTCCTAGGTGGTACAGTAACAAAGAAATGGACTCAAACACGAAAACTTAACATCGATTGTGGACGCCGCCCGCCCGCCCGTCGCCGCCGCCCGCCCGCCCGCCCGCCCGCCCGGCTTTCGCCAATCCAATAGCCTGGATTTTTTTTCAAAAAACCTGGCTAATTATATTAACTACAATTAAGTTTGCGTGTTGCAGAAGTTGCAGCAGAACACCATACTACATTAGTGAACACGGTACAGTGATCATATTCTGCTCAAATAAACTATAAGTTATGTTTTCCCATGTACCAAGTACCCAACCAGGTGAGATGACAAAGTCAGCGAACCATACAACAGTGGGCAGTGCATGCGAAATGGTAACAGTAAAATTGTGCATGCGTAATTATGCATGTGTGACGTGCGTGATGCAGTCGGCGTATATTCATCTCATCATACAGGTTTTGATGAACGGTATAGACGCCTGCATGTGCCAAATTACAGGTCGCCAATTTGAGGTGGTAGTTTCTCGCATGCAGCGGCTCATTTATTATATTGTGTGGTGGATGGCACGGAATAGAGCAGAAGCATATCACTGAAGCCTACATTGGACACAGTTTAGACTTGTCTGAATTAAAGCAATATATTTATGAATGTCTACCGAAATATTGTATGAAACTTTCAAATAGATATCTAGATGTTGTATGTAAAAGCACCCACCCGACAAAATATTTGTTTCGAGTAAATAGCTAACGTGTATATATCGTGTAAATGATATTCTCAAACTGTATGTCTGGTTGTGGCTGGAGAAATTGGACTTATCGCATTCATGACCTGTCTAGCTCCGGATTCACTAACAATATCCCGCGGCACGAAATGAAACTATACTTGTTGCTGTGCAAGCTGTGCAAATGTTTCACTATCCGACTTGCGAGCGGTACAGACACTGATCAGGCTGCGCTGATGCGCAGGCTGATCTGGGTCTGCACTGGACGCAGCAGCCATAGGCCACTTGTTCCTCCAATCAGAGCCACACATATAAACACTGTCTAATTCAGTCTCGTCATTACGGTTGTATCGACAAAACGTACTTAGAATAGCACAATTCACTCTGGTCAAAGGGTTTATCGAAAGTTGTTTCCCCGAATATAATCACGTAGTTCTCCCTATGGCCTCATTGGCTGACAGATACAGATGCTGACATGTGTGTTTGTTATATGATATTTCTCCTACATGATTTTGTTGTGTGCTTGTTATATGGTAATTCTCCCACATGATTTTGTATCATTATATATACATATGATAACTAGAAATGGACGCTTGTCGACAAGCGCATGTGTATCCCCCTCCCCAGATACACAAGTAGTTTGAAAAAAGGGTGTTCGAGTTATGCTCCGGAGACAAAATCAGTGATGGAAAAACAAAGGGAGATAACTAAAGAATTAGTGATGCAAGAGTTGTCATTCTTGCGGGACACACCTTTAGGGTCGTGGTCTATGCATGTGTGAAGTTTCATGAAAATATTCCAAAGGGTGTTCGAGTTATGCTCCAGACACGAAATCAGTGCACGAAACAACAAAGGGAGATAACTAAGAAATTAACGACGCAAGAGTTGTCATTCTTACGTGCGACACACCTTTGGGTCGTCTTCTATGCATTGTGTGAAGTTTAATAAACTAGAAAATGTGTTCATAGAACACGGATGTCCCACATATCACTTTGATAATAAATGAGGCCAAATTGCAAGTCAAAATTTTCTTTTACCTGAGCGTTAAAGTTTTTGAAGCACCAAGTATGTGACCTTGACCCTGGGCTTGGCGGGGGCGGGACGAACGTGGATTTGGCACAGGGCGGTAGAGGACCATTAGAGCAACGCATATATGAAATATGAAGCTGATCCGTGAATGGAAAGAAAAATTATAAGATATTTACCTGAGCATTAAAGTTTTTGAAGCACCAAGTATGTGACCTTGACCCTGGGATTGGCGGGGGCAGGACGAACGTGGATTTGGCACAGGGCGGTAGAGGACCATTAGAGCAATGCGTATATGAAATATGAAGATGATCCATGATCCATGAAAGAAAACAGAAAGTATAAGATATTTACCCAAGCGTTAATGTTTTTGAAGCACTAAGTATGTGACCTTGACCCTGGGCTTGACGGGGGCAGAACGAACGTGATTTGGCACTGGGCGGTAGAGGACCATTAAAGGAGCAATGGCGTATATGCGTGTTCGAGTTATGCTCTGGATACAAAATCAGAGCACGAAACAACAAAGGGAGATAAGTAAACAAGAATTCCGCGGAATCAGATGCCTCGCCTTGTCCCGCCTTGACCTCGAGCCTGGGCCCGAAAGCAATTTTCACTGGCCCGAACATATTATACAATTATTGACTAGTGAACCATAGAATATCAGATTATATTCTATGGCTCACTAGTCAATAATTGTTTTATTATATGATAATAGTCTGTATATAGCACTTACGACCTTATGCTACTAGACAAAAATTGAAAAAGAATTTGAAAAAAAATAATAATGCTTGCTACTGGAGCCCAGATTTTTTTTTAATAGTCCTATATTTATCTACATATATCTGCACAGGTCCACATAATGCCACAATATTTTCAACAGTTTACGGAAATGTAATATAATCATTTACCTGTATAAATTACCTGTAAGTGGTCAGTGGTCAGTTGCACATGCTAGCACATGCACAGGTGAATAGTCTGTATATAGCACTTACGACCTTATGCTACTGGACAAAAATTGAAAAATAATTTGAAAAAAAAAATGAAAAAAAAAATGAAAAAAAAAAAATGGAAAAAAAAAGTTTAAAAATAATAATGCTTGCTACTGGAGCCCAGATTTTTTTTCCAGTCAAATTGAAAAATAATTTGAAAAAAAAAATGAAAAAAAATAATGAAAAAAAAAAAAAAAAAATGACAAAAAAAAGTTTAAAAATAATAATGCTTGCTATTGGAGACCAGATTTTTTTTTAATAGTCCCATATTTATCTACATATATCTGCAGAGGTCCACATAATGCCACAATATTTTCAACACAGTACCCAATGTAGTGATTTACCTGTATAAATTACCTGGTCAGCAGTGGTCAAGCACTGGACATCTGCATATGCTAGCCCATGCTTAGCACATGGTTCTCCCAGTTTCTATTGTTCTCTCTACAGGTAAGGTGTACAGAGCACACGAGAAAAGAAAAGGTATACAGAGCAGACGAGAAAACAGGTCTTCATGCATTATTGTCCAGTTTGTAGAGTGCGCAAAACAAAAAAGGGAGATAACTGAAAAATTAGCTACGCAAGAGTTGTCATTCTTGTGCGCGACACACCTCCGGGTCGTGGTCTATGCATGTGTGAAGGTTCATGAAAATATTCCAGAGGGTGGTCGAGTTATGCTCCGGACAGGAAATCAGTGAGCGAAAACAAAAAAGGGAGATAACTCAAAAATTAGCTATGCAAGAGTTGTCATTCTTGTGCACGACACACCTTCGGATTCGTGTCTAATTGAATGTGTTAAGTTTCATAAAAATATTCCAAAGGGTGGTCGAGTTATGGTCAATCAGTGCGCGAAACAAAAAAGGGAGATAACTAAAAAATTAGCTATGCAAGAGTTGTCATTCTTGTGCGCGACACACCTTCGGGTCGTGGTCTATGCATGTGTGAAGTTTCATGAAAATATTCCAAAGGGTGGTGGAGTTATGCTCCGGACACGAAATCAGTGCTGAGAAAGAATAAACAAAAAAGGGAGGATAACTCAAAAATTAGCTATGCAAGAGTTGTCATTCTTGTGCGCGAAACACCCTTCGGGTAGTGGTTCTACATTGGTGTGAAGTTTTCATGGAAAATATTCCAAAGGGTGTTCGAGTTATGCTCCGGACAAGAAGTGTCTGCGGCGGACGCGGACGCGGACGCGGACGCGGACGCGGCGCGCTGTCAAATCCATAGTATCCCCCGACGGAGTCCGGGGGATACAATTAATACCATTTTATACACTGATATACAAAGTGAATACTAATAACATATGGCAGAAAATGCAACTGGGTGTACTACATGGATATGTCGGAAGGGTCCGGAAATATTATTTTATTCATTTAGTAATTGCACATACTTGTATATCTCTGCAACTTTAACCGGACACACGTATGTACGTGAAGTTTCAAAAGTGACAAAATGGACTTTATTTTAGCAATAATTATTAAATTATTTTGCACATTGAGGCTATGCAGTGAGAATAGAATTAAATTACCAGAATATAATCATGATGTTAACAGCAGGTAGTATGAGCTCTCCACTGATGGAATGGCGATCAAGGTAGGCCCTGACCAGACAGCGCGGATGTGTAAACTGATCTGGGGATATGCTGATAGCATACATAGTAAGATCAATTTTGTCAACAGGTGCCCACGTGTTTATATTACACAATATCTGAGTTGGTGACCCTCGTTCTTTTTTTACATGTCATTATTGTCTTCACATGTTGATGCAACTCTCACTTACTTCTATCATTTCTTTCTTTCTGTTCACATTTGGTGGACTCAACATCGTGGACCGGCGACCAAGATGTATTGTGCTTGCTTTAGATAGATCAGATTTCTAATACTACTTTATGGAATTAAAACTAGGAAGCTTTAATGTTAAGGGTATGGGATCAAAACACAAACGGCTACACCTTTTTCAATGGATAAAAGACAATGATTACGATATATGTTTCATACAAGAAGCGCATTTCACAACAAGTGATAAAGCCCAGTGGGAAAAGGAATGGGGGTGGTGATGGGTATTTTAGTGAGGAATATAGCAATAAAGAAGGTATATGTATTTTAATACTAGATGGCCGCGGCCTGCATGTTGCGCTTGTGGCGAGGCATATACACTAAAAATATGTAGTATAACAAAAAACTTTAACCAAAAAACTTAACCAAAAACTTTAACCGGACACACGTACGTACGTACGTACGTACGCCAAAGTGCCGACTATATCGCGCTTTCCGCAAGCGGGAGCGACAAAAACTTTAACCAAAAACTTCAAAATAATTTGGCCTTGACATTGGGCACAGGGGCCACACGGGAGGGTGGTAGAATGAAAATATAGATGATGATAAACACCCATGTGAAGTTTCAAGGTAATGGGCAAAGCAGTTGCAGAGATATAGTATAACGAAAAACTTTAACCAAAAAACTTGACTAAAAACTTTAACCAAACAAGAATTCCGCCACGGAAGCGGTGTCGCGCCTATCGAGGCATTTGACCGTGAACATTACAAGTAAATAAATTACCTTGACCTTCAGAATTTGGATGTGGGGGTGTGTGTAATGAAGCATCATCCGTAGACAAACATTGATGTGAAATATTATCAATGTCTGGAAAGGGGTTAAAGAGATATTGTGAAAAAACAATAACTTTTAACGCATTTCTGTTACAAATCCGGTGAACATTACAAGTAAATAAATGACCTTGACCTTCAAAATTTGGATGTGGGGGTGTGCGTAATGAAGCATCATCCCTAGACAAACATTGATATGAAATATTATCACTGTCTGGCAAGGGGTTAAAGAGATATTGTGAAAAAACAATAACTTTAACGCATTTGCCTTACAAAAAAAACGGACGACGCAGACGACGACGGAAAATACGACGACTATAGTCGTGCCTCTGCTAAAGCAGGCGCGACAAAAACTTAACCAAAAAACTTAACCAAAAACTTTAACCGACTATAGTCACAAAAATGTGGTGAAATTAAGATTGTATTTGTATTTGTCAAGTGAAACCGAAGTGATTGGCAGTTGTAGATACATGCAGCCACAGTTGATGTTTGCATTAAAGCAATCAAAAGCTTCTCAGTACAGAATTATAAACATGGAATCCAAGCTGGTTGACATTGATAAAAATCATATTAACTTTTCAATGTGACTTAGACCATATAAAAAAAAAAACAAAAAAACATGATAGCAGAGTATATTGTATCGTGGTATCATGTTGTCAGAGTATATTGTATCGTGGTATCATGTTGTCAGAGTATATTGTATCATGGTATCATGTTGTCAGAGTATATTGTATCATGGTATCATGTTGTCAGAGTATATTGTATCGTGGTATCATGTTGTCTTTTATCCTGTATTTATCAAAAGTATCATAAATATTTATAAGAAACATTTACCAATTCAAGATGGCCGTCAGTTAATGGATGCCATTATTTAACTATTATTAGTTTATTACTATGCTGTAGCTACATCTAGACACCAGGACATCATATTTAAGTTTAGAGAAACTTTTGCAGCTATTTGTTTTAGATATAACATTTATCCACATAATGACCATACATTTCCATTACTGGAAGCAATTATATGCATTAAATTGCATAAGATGTGTAAAGTTAATGTTTATTATTGGTGTCAACTGGCTTTCTATAAAACAGTACGAGAAGCAGTATACGTATATCCACAATATTTGCTTTTTACCTATGGAATGATCATACTTTGTCATAGTTTGACAACAATATACGAGGGGTGTTCATAAAATACCCGGACAAGTTCTGTAAAATCTATGCTTATTGGGTTGACTGTCTGAATATTCACATACATGATGATTGATAAATGCTGCATCGATTTCATCGTTACAATTCATCATTAATATACCGGTGTCCTTGAATTTTTATAGCTACCAATGCAGTGTCATCACGCTATGTGCAGCCCAACGTCAAAATGACGTTATGTAAAATCACTAAATGGTATCTCCTTATTGTTCAATAGAAGAACATGACCATAATTTTATTACGTGCTCGCACAATGGGTTATTATTTTTCAAAATAAACACAACGGAACTGTATGCACATTCGACAGCGGTCAGGCCATGTAATTTATCTTCGTTCAAACATAGCACCAGGCATACAGGCAGAAACATTACTGACTGCTGACGTCGTTGAAGTGGATTGAGTGAATATGGAGGATGGCATAACAGCTCCAATCTACTACATTTGATAATAGATTCATTCACTGTACCAACTCGAGTGCATAAATGTACAGATGTCTCCTGTCCACTAGCCTAAAACACAAGCACAATAATAATTGGTAACTCTGGCCTTGTGTTCCATGTTTAGCATCATCGGGATCCATCTGGCTACATGTCTCCTCATATTTAAATATTTTTAATCACAGTATGGAGTGTGCCAGCAGTGTGCTGAACCTGACAGTTCACGCATAATTATTCGTAGACAAAGACTTTTACTTTGGGTCACACCATCTGACGACGTCACGTTTGGACGTCCACGTCCCTACACGCCTTCCCGTCCTTGTCTATCCGACTGTATCATTCGTATATTGTCATCCCAATGGTGCACTTGCTCCATACACATCTCTCATCATCAACATCTAAACTTAATTTATATGTTAAGATGCAAAATTTAATAGTAAATATTGGTTCTTCCAGCTAGATCTCATAGAAAGAGCAAGCAATCTCTAAACTACGTCATTTCCACTCATGATGTCACATTTTCCAAATATATCGTTGCATAAGAAACATTAAATGTTATTATTACCCAAAATTTATTTCAGCCAGTAGCAAACAACACGGAAACGCCAACACTTCTCATTCCACCTTCTTTCAAAAATATGCATACACAATTACGTTACTTGGGTTGCAAACCAAAACATGACGTTACCATAGCAACTGCAACACGAGCCATAAACTTTATTTTTATGCTATGTCTTGGCTTCATGGAAGACAATTGGCCAGGCTGCGAGATATACAAATTTGGTTGAAATGTGACAAAAGATGACAAATGTATGACTTGTCCGGGTATTATATGAACACCCCTCATATATCCATGCAAATGACTATTTTATTAATTTTAAGAGTCACTGCCTCATTAGCATATACCATTGACGTGCATAAGTCCAAAGATTGAAATATTATATGTAATACTATGTGGACAATTGACTCTTTTTTTTAAACGGGTGGAATAGTTACAGGATTGTAACTTGTATATTGCCTGTATTAATAAAGGTTTAACCTCACTGATTGGCAGGTGGGTTTAAGTGAAAATACGTGATAATGTATTACGATTACAGCATACTCTACAGTATATATATTTAATATCTGAATTAGAATTAGTGCTCTGTTAGCCACTGGAGTAGCAAACTGTGTGTGGAAATAGCCAACCTGTACTCAGATAACCAGTTCTGTACAGCTGATTCTTTTTTTATCTCTTTATCACTTACCTCGATATACATGCTTATCTCTATATATATCAGAGGTCAAGGCCGAATTAACTATATAGATCATGTACTTTACTCTTGATAAATAGTTATCAAAAACGTCGATATTTCGGTTATGTCGAAATAAGCGCATGGTACCGCAAAGACTGGTAAACAGTTGGCTGCATTATATTTATTAAATATCCGAAGTTGGTTGGCAAATTCGCTTTGCTTATACACGTTCTCTAGAGAGCAAACTTCTATAAAATATATGTAATTTTTAACAATTACCGCCATCTTCTGAAACTTGACAAGTGTACATGTAGCCATCGTGCTTCTAGCACATGTAACGTTCAGAATACATATATCTGAATCACGTGCGGCCATATTACTTCAGAACTAGTGTTTCATACCCACACTGATGACATTTCTTTGTCAATTTATTTACATATTTCATAAAATTCCAATAAAATGTCGGCCATTTTGTATTTTCACAAGCTCGGTTCGGGCTTACATCGATTGTTATATATTCTGTAATATGTCGGATATGAAATAAATTAAGAAGAGCCAAAAGTCCCTTCTAATATTGGCTCCACCATGTAAAATATATCCTACGGTATTCGATGCTTTTTTCATTGTGGCCATCTTGTTTATGCAAATTAGTGGGCTTAAGCTACTACTTTGAAAAGATTGTTATGTAGAAATCTATACAGTATATGTCTAAACACAGTTGCACCAAAAATCTTTGGTGCGCTCGGTTGGTACCGACAACTCTATCACGCCCAGGGCTTAACTCGAAAGGTACATGTACGATCAATTGTGCAGTCCTGTGGGCTTTTAAGCCATCGTGATTCCACTGTATAGTATTGTTTATGCATACATACCGATCTGGCGCTGAGCTGGTAGCAAACGTGATATAGACTCATTTCTCAATGTACAGCACATTTCATATTTATTTGTTTAATGTTGAACAATGGCCTGTCAACCGCTACGGTAATTGTAGGCTGGGTTAATGTGGTTGAATCCCGTATTTCACCTGTACGGATGGGAAAGTGCCAAAATCAAATCTGAATAAGTACAGAAAATACATATTTTATAGCCCTGAAATTAAAATATCCTGATATGGTGCCAGGTCCTCACCACACCAGAGTTACTTATCTCCACACCCTAAAATTAATATAATTAGTATTAATATACTACTTTTATAATGAGTACAATCAGATTCAACACTTACATACAAGAAAGCCAAAAACATACATGAGGGCGAAACCATGGATATTGGGATTCTGGGAAGTATGAACCCCATCGTTAAAATACCCTTCGCATGCTCCCAATAATATATAATAAAACAATACTATAATGCATGGATCACACTAATGCAGAACAAAGATGTTGTGCTGCTATAACAAGCTTTTGTTAATAAATTAAACAAATGTGAAACAGTAGATGACAGCAGCAATTTTCATTTGCCACCATTTACCGGAATGCAGAATGAATGTTAGCCGGAGGACAATACAGCCTTACCTGTCCAGCAGTGGATGTCCTATTGAGCAATGGCAAGAGGGCCATTCCGATGAGGCCCACAGACAATACTTCCCTCCGGAAAAAACCCAATACCTAGTAATACAAAATAGAGATACTCATGGACAACTGAAGCCTACACAGCCCCACAGTTAAACGTACATGCCCACTCAGTAGGCACAACATGTTCTTTATAGAAATTAAATAAGTGTATAATTGTGTCACTATTCCAATAGTTCTAAAATTTATGAGTGCCTGCTATATAGATACATGTATAATCATTTAGTAATGTTTATTTTACTGATGGTAACACACGGTGGTATCAGGCTATTTTCATATGCAAATGAGGCATGATATTTATTAATTATTTATACTAAATAAATGTGTCACCTGAAAAGATAATATTTTCGACAGATTATAAAGTATGATCATTGCACATCAAACTAGAATTATCAGTAAGTGAGGCTTACGGAATACCCCCCGCGTGGGTCCATGTGCCCCTAAATATGTAAGGAAATAGAAGTTATAACATATTTCTCTGATGTTAAGTTTAGTGACGGATGGACGGACGCACACATGGATGGATGCACGGACGGACGGACGTTCCTACAAATGGATACTTATGTGACTAACCTAACCTTTTCCTTTGTTCATCCCTATTGTTCTGTAGCCACATAAACCCATTTTTAGCCACATAAAATCACGGAACAATAGAATATTACATAACCTATTGTTCTCCTAGCCACATATGTATCCATTTGTAAGCTCGGACGGACGTACTCACGGTATACTTATGAACCCACTTGCTTGTGCACCTATAAATAGTCTGCTTGTGTAGCTGGGTGCACAAGAAAAAATGTTGCACAAGTACCTCTTGTATGCACAAATTGATCCACAAGTATACCTGGTTGAGTACATCTGAGTCCCTCCGATGCTGATAGTGGACGGACGGACGGACGTACCAACATTTTGGGTTTATGGGCTATTTGCTATATAAAAGATCAAAGGACTAGCCCCTAAACTTCAAAAGGTTTTATGGGCTAATGGTATAAGTTCAAAGAACTTCAAAGGAAACTAACCCTTACCCTAAGCTCCTAAACCCCTGATGTTTGCCCGGACGGATGGACGGACGGACGGACGGACAAGGTTAACACTAAATGCCCCCTACACTATCGTGGTGGGGCATAAAAACTTCAACACACATTTCAAAGTCATTTGATCTTGACCTTGGGCCTGTGGACCACATTGGCAAGCTATAGAATTAAAATATGGATGATGAAAAGGAAGTATTGGAAGTTTGAAGTAAATTGGAGTAACGATTGTGGAGATATAAGGTATGTAAAAACTTTAACGTAGATTTTATAATAATGCAAACTTTTAAGTCATTTGACCTTGACCTTGAGTCACAGGGCCGCATGAGTGGGACACAAAAAGCAAATCTGACTTACAGTTACAGAGATAGTGGGTATCTGAAAACTTTAACACAAATTTTGACCAAAATTTAATGCACACTACTTAGGAGATAACTGTATTGAAATTTGTAATTTGGGGAGATACTCGGTGGATTTACTGTTGGAAACTTCGATTTACGGCAACGCCAGATGCCGCAGGCGGAGACGTAAATCGAAGTTTCCAACCGTAAATACACTGAGTATCTCCCCAAATTACAAATTTCAATACGGTTATCTCTATTCTCACACCCGTTATCCGGAGATACGCAACTAGGGGAGGAGAACATGGAAAGGGGAACGCACAAACTAGTGGGAATTTGGAGGGTTTGTAAAATTAGCTAAAACAATATATTTTATGCATGATCAGAACAATGTGAGCTTGCAACGTTGAGGAAGAATGATTGAAGCACATGTAGCAAAAATATTGAGCTCGAACGCCGTCGTAAAAGTTGAAAATTTATAAATTCAATATAGGATTTTATTTTTTTTTGTCATTTTTGTTTAAAAAATCGTCTTTCCTGCACCAATCGTATGCTTTTCAGCACTATCAGGCATACAGTTATGTTTGCTGATCATTTACACTGATACCTTGAAAGCGACAGCGACCAGGATCTTCTGAGAAAAAAATGGCGGCCGTTTTATGCACCGTGGTATAGCGCGTTCCACAGTTTGTGTGCACTCGTCCCCCAATTTGTGTCCTCCAGTCCCATAGTTTTTGTGCACCATTTTGCGCTATACCACGGTGCATAAAACGGCCGCCATTTTTTTTCAGAAGATCCTGGTCGCTGTCGCTTTCAAGGTATCAGTGTAAATGATCAGCAAACATAACTGTATGCCTGATAGTGCTGAAAAGCATACGATTGGTGCAGGAAAGACGATTTTTTAAACAAAAATGACAAAAAAAATAAAATCCTATATTGAATTTATAAATTTTCAACTTTTACGACGGCGTTCGAGCTCAATATTTTTGCTACATGTGCTTCAATCATTCTTCCTCAACGTTGCAAGCTCACATTGTTCTGATCATGCATAAAATATATTGTTTTAGCTAATTTTACAAACCCTCCAAATTCCCACTAGTTTGTGCGTTCCCCTTTCCATGTTCTCCTCCCCTAGTTGCGTATCTCCGGATAACGGGTGTGATTCTAATGTACGACCATCATTTCTGACTCATTTTCTCGATTTCTGAACCAAATACCAACCAATATGGGCATACCCATTACAACCCTCACAATATTGGCCGATTTACACCTTGTCTGCAACCGTGACAACTGCCATAAACATAATAAACAAATAGTGCAAAACAAATACGTAAACTAATGAAGAATTGTGTTACAATTTACAAACTTTTATTTCATCTATATATTCTTTATCATCCACCATCCATGATTATTTTATATATGGTTCAACACTACCTTGAATATTAGAATAATTGTCCAATGACCTACATTGCTGGGAATTCCCATTCAAAGTTAGACAAAAATGGCCGACATCGCTGATGCTTGCTTGTCGAGCTCGACATTTTACAGTTTTATAAGTGGATCACTCAATGATTGTCATAGTTATGGTTGTGTATATTCACAGTGAATTTTGGAAATTATATGGCGATGGATGTTGGTAAACGGCTGGGGTCGTAGGCAGTACAAGGACGTGATTTTCCACCCTTTGCTAGTGATTGTGGAAGTCCACTTCAGTAGCCAGTGTTGTCACAGGGCACCACATCAGGGGCGGATCTAGCACTTGAGGAATGGCAGGCTGTCCTATTTTCGAGCTCTCCACATAGTGTAGCGAGTATGCTATCCGTAAATGCACTTTCCTGTGTTTTTACGGCATTTAAATTCAGACTCCAACTAGTGGTAAACTGTGATCTGTGTAAACTCCATGGCTGAACGGGGGTGTTGCAACCCCGGACCACCCCCCCCCCTCTAGATCCAGCCCTGCACATGACCTTGATGCTGGACAGGTAACAGCTGTTGAGTGGATACAGAGTTGGGAGGGCTCTCGTCTTCTTGATTAACTCCAGCATTTTTGGAGAATAGCCGAATATTCGTGTTTCTGGTTGTCCGAACAATCTCTATTGCATGACATCACGGAATTTTCAGGGTGAAACGGCGCGTAGCCGTAGGAATACATCTAATTATGTAAATGTTATCACATGACATGTTACCTACGTGTAAATTGTGGATTTACTTGCAGGTAATTGATCGATCAGCCAATCAGATTTCGACAATTTCATTAAGGTGCATTAGAATAAGTCATTTGACCTTTAAAACTTTAAAGCAGATTTCGGACAGACGGACGCACGGGCGGACGGACGCCGCATGCACGGACACCCGGACGTTGTTGTGTCATTATGTCTCACTTTCCGCAAGCGGGCTTGACAAAAATATATGTTCATGACGTGCGCGTGTTGAGTAGGTCGTGTTAAACTTACATTCCCAAATCAAAGAAATGTATTATTTTATGTGATTAGGATGTCCGTAGATTTTCTTTTCAAACTTCAAATTGATATTGTTGTTAACGAATAAATGTATTAGTTCGCCCAAATAGTCTGGATTGAAATTGTCAACATAATAATATGTTGATAATATCCCAACACGATACCATAGCGATGTTTGAAAGGTCAACAATATCCGAAGAGTATACTGCTATAGTTTTTGGGTGAAACTGCTTCCTATTATGTAAGCGAATAGCAACCCAGACACATGCTGGTTCCAATATTCAGCGGACTGCTATATATTGTGGGTGTGTCAGTGTACACAACTTAAAATATTTTCACAATCAATCAACCCAGGGACATCATTTTTTCAACTCTGAATAATGGATACATATAGGCAAAATTTAAATGTAGGATAGCTTACTTAATGTACGAAAATGTCAAGATATACAGTATTTTCTAGAAATAAAGTCTCATTTTTATATCTTTTTTTTCGTTATTTTTTCGAATATTTATAATTTTCGATAATAATATACACATATTTGTGCACAAATATTATTCCATGACATGGATGTAGTAAATTAACGCAAGATTGATGGGAATATATCAGGTATATTTAATTTTAGAGCGTTATTTTTGAGGTACATGATTTTACCAGAATTTTGGCGAAAATCATGAATTTACCGGAAAACGGCCCACAGGATTTTTGTAAGAAATGGATTTTCATATTCAGCACAAAATGTTACATAAGAATCGCTCAAATGGATTTTCATATTCAGCACAAAATGTTACATAAGAATCGCTCATCAAACCTTTTGGGCTAAACACTCAGGCTACTATTAAGTGAAAAATTTAAACATTTGTAAAGCTTTTTTTTGTCACAAACTTACAACATGCTGTACTACCGTGATCGGAGCTCACCCGATGAGTGATTGGGTCCTTAAGCTAAACAAATGAGCAAATGTAACAAACTGAGTTTGTTTAGCAATAAGCACAGTTAACGGTGGCTGTCACTGAAGAAATGTGACTTATGGGTTTTGCGACCAATGTAGATCCAGATCAGCCTGTGCATCCACACAGTCTGATCAGGATCTACACTGTTCGCCATAACATCAATGAAGCATCTGTCATGCTTCTAACAAGCATTTATAATTACTGTTTATTCAACCACATGAGCTGATTATCATGAAATATTGCCCAAGTGACTGGGTCCTTATGCTAAACAAATGAGCAAGTGTAACAAAGAAGGACCAAATCAGGAGTGCATTATTTCATGAGGGCCCGAGGATTGTGAATTTGTCACAGCACGATGAGGACCATCCGAGGAATACATGTGTGAAATATGAAGCAGCTATGTGAAAGGAAACCGAAATTATAAGAAATTTACCCGAGCATTAAGGTTAAGGTTTTGAATGCACTAAGTATGCGACCTTGAATTTGGGATTAACGGTTACCCAAGGATTGCGGATTTGTCACAGCACAATAGAGGACCAATACAGGAATGCATGAAATATGAAGCAGTTACGTGAAAGGAAACAAATGATAAGAAATTTACTGGAGTGTTAAGGTTTTCAGAGCGTGACCTTGACCTTGGATTTAGCGGGAACACCGAAGATCATGGATTTGTCACAGAATGATAGAGGACCATCACGTGTAAAATATGAAGCAGCTACGTAGAAGGAAATAGAAATTATATTAAATTTACCTGAGCGTTAAGTTTGTGACAATTGTACATACTGGACAGACGTACGAGACGGACCTATGGTATGTACGAACATCCGTAATGCTATATTCCCCACTCACAATTTGGTGGTGGGGGTATACAAATGTTTACACCCTACAGTATCCAAGACCAGACAAAAGCATTCATTTACATTCATAAAAAGTATCAGTTTCTACGGCCAAAATGGTCATAGCACATGTTTCAGAGATAGTTTTCCTGTGGCGTACATATATAATATACATATCACAGTAAAAAAGCATTCCCGAAACTGGAATTGAAGGTTAATATATAATGCATATATAAGGCATAACTTCAAAGACTGGCACATCAAATAAACACAACTTACCAAAACTTCTAGCCCGAGAAAGCAGCCAAGGATAGCCAGTAATATATTCCACTTGTTGGCCATCACCAGCACTCTATTCAAGGCTTGTCTTAGGACATCATACCTATAACAATCACTTAGAAATTATGTTTGATTGAATTTTTGTTTAAATGTCATTTAACGGTGTAATCATGAACAGATGGGTGAATGGGCATCAATATGCACTGGTGTGGAAATGACTAAATTCAGTTCTCACTGACAGTAGAAGTGGATTCAAGATGGGGCTATGGCAGTCTATTTATGCATTGATTGCTCGATTGAATGTGGTTTAACCCTTACAATGCTGAATTAAAAAATTTTGTCTGTTTATTTTGTAATTTCCATTTTTAATGATAATTTTTAATTATAGTTTATACACTATATTGGAGACTGTCATGCAGTTCTCCCAGTTTTGACAGATGTGGTTTTGTGGTGGCAGGCCTGATCTACATGTAGGTCAGTGTCCCAGCTAGCGAGAGTGCATGATCATTTTAGATATGCTAATTTTGACAATGGAATTATTGGTTAATTATATAGTTCAAAGGTCGCGGGAGCAGGGAGTGACATCCGCTGTCCCGGGAATTCAGTTTTGCACAATGCGTAGTCGGCGTGGATGTTTCTGAGGATTCTTGACATAATTATATAATAGCGACTGGCTGGAATACTTCTGACTTGGATAATTACTCATTATTAGATTTATCATTTTAATATAGACCATGTGATCTAGGAATTATTATTATTGTGAATGCTCAATGGATATCGTTATAATTTAATGATCGAGAATTATTCGATTTATGCCGTGTGAAAGGCTTAGACATCCAGATTTGATATCTACTAGACGACAAAAGTGTTTCCCGTTTCTACGGATTATATTCCTTTGTTGCAACATTTCACGCATTTAATTGGAACCAAGTGTGTACAATTTGCCACAAAAATGGATGTGCGAGCCAGTTCGAACAGTCGGAAGCGCAAATCTGCGGACGTGACATTGGATCGGGTTGAGATTCCGCAATCTAATATCTCGGTGGAGGTAGATCCACCTTACGACATGTCACTTCCCGAAAACTGGAGCGTGCAGAAGCTAAAATCTGAACTACGGCCACTGGGAATATCCCCAAGCCTTCGACAGAAAAAATGTCGTTTAGTTCACCTATATCGGTCGGCGACATCAAATTCAAGATCAACAAGCAGTGCGGTTATATCAACAGCCATAACCTCTAACCAGCGCGCTGCGGTTATATCAACAGATGACGTCATTGCGCAGTCGGTTGCGCAGACATCGCACAGAGGCAGTAACCATGGTCGCGGTGTCGCTTTATCTGAGCATGCGCATTCGCACACAGTACAGCGCAGTGAAACCGAAACTAGACTTCGGGAATCTCCGGGCGACAACAACATCGCAGATCTGCATGCCAGGGTGTCTGCTTTACAGCAGACCGTCGCGAAACTTCCCGATAACATGGATATACTTATACAGCAAAATGTGCAAACTAATTCGACATCCGCACACATTCATTCTCATGTCGCACCTGAGTTACCATCCGTGTCTGGCCAGCCAGTGTTAGCAGGTGCGTCATTCATAGAAGGTAACTTATTCACGAACAGTACTAACAACAACAACAATGTCAGTTCCATAAACTTAGAAAATGCTCGGTCCACATACGGGTACACTGCTGAGGCATTGCCTTTCGTAGAAACAGTTCATCCTAGTGTCAAACGAAACATTCAGGAAGGTAAAGACGTGAATTTGGCCTCATTGTTGATACCGTATTACAATTGTCAGTCGGACTCGGTACCCGGTGGTAACCAGAAACCGGACGTTCGCTTAAACACAGAATTAAGTTTGCCACAATTCATTCAGGCATTCGCCGTCTATAAAAACATCATGTGCCAGGTGCATCCTAATAGGCGACCAGAATTAGATCTGTATGAGCGCGATATAATTGACATGGCATCCAGGTATGGGGGTCACGGCTTTTATGAGTACCACAAATCTTTGTCGGCACAGGCTGCGGCACATCTCCGCTTCCATGGCGTGAAAATAGACTGGTCAGTTAGGAATAATAGGTTGTTTTGTTCCATATTTTCAAATTACAAGGCTAATTGTTGCTCCGAGTGTGGTAGCACACTGCACATGTCGCAGTTCTGTCCGTCACAAACCCATGCTTTCTCTGGTAGTACAATGGAACCGTACAATAAGGCCAGTAGAGTTACCACGACTGCTGGTAGTTTTGCCAACCGTGCAAATTCCACCAAAGATCTTTTGGGTCGCACACGAGTGATTCACAATGGAAACGAGATTTGTAACAATTTTAACACTATGCGTGGTTGCCATGCGTCTCAATGCAGACATGTGCATTTGTGTTTAGTATGTATGTAAACAGAGTGATCACTCTAAAATGAATTGTCAGAATTCAAAAAACTGGCGGGGCCAGGGACAGAAAATAACGAGCCTGAGATAGTGCCTAGGAACAGCCCTATAAATGTTATAAAATTGAGGTTTGAGTTGCAGCATCATCCAGATAAGAACTTCACTAACTATTTAATTGACGGATTTTCAGAGGGATTTGAGACTGGTTTTAAGCATTTACCTGCATTACCGTACGAGTGTAAAAACTTGTTGTCTGCAATTAAACAGCTTGACATTACTTCACAGTTGATTCAGTCAGAATTAGTTAAAGGATATTTGATCGGCCCTTTTGATAGCATTCCATATCTACATTATCGTATCAGCCCAATTGGCATTGCTGAGGGGAAGTACTCTGGGAAAAAGAGGTTAAATGTGGACTTCTCAGCACCTCATGATAATTTATTACATCCCAGTTTAAATGACCTTATTGATAGGGACGAATACTCCTTGACATATGTCACCATTGACCATGCGATTAGAATAACTCAGCAATTGGGAAAGGGGAGTAGATATTGTAAAGCTGACATTCAAGATGCCTTTAAACAGGTTCCTGTCAAGAGGGTGTTGTGGCCCTTTCAGGGTATCAAGTGGAACAATAAATATTACTTCTACACCAGATTAGTGTTTGGCAGTCGATCTAGTCCAAAAGTTTTTGATTGTTTGTCTCAAGTTATTTGTTGGATCCTGCAAAACAATTATGGAATCAGTCATTGTTTACATTTGCTGGACGATTTTCTCACAATCAATTCTCCATCCGATGATGCCGATCATACTATGTATATTTTGCGGTTGGTATTTGAGAAACTTGGTATACCGTTATCACCCACAAAAACTATGGGGCCAGTTACGGTTATTGAGTACTTAGGAATTATATTAGACAGTGTGAAGATGGAGGCACGGTTGCCGCTAGAGAAAGTGCAGAGAATCGCAAATTTGTTACAAACATTCTCAAAGAGGAAATCATGTACAAAGAGGGAATTATTAAGCCTTCTAGGACATCTCAATTTTGCATGCCGCGTGATTTAACCAGGTCGTGCATTTGTGTCATACTTGATATCGCTGTCTTCTTCTGTCAGTAAATTGCACCATTATGTTAAAATCACGACAGACTGTAGATTAGACATTAGTATGTGGTCTAAATTTCTTCATGAACAGAACGGTATTTCAATGTTCATGAATGATGAACTTACAATGGCTGATGATATGCAGTTTTTCACGGATGCTACAACTCGAGCATATGCAGGGTATTACTGTGGGAAGTGGTTTCAAGGGGAATTTCCTGCTTTTATTTCATCAGAAGTCGTGGCATCTATGGCTCTGTATGAACTCTATCCGATAGTCATGGCAGCCGTGCTGTGGGGTGAAAAATGGACAAAGAAGAGAATTGTGGTGAATTGTGACAATTCAGCCACTGTGGACATCATCAATAAGGGTCGATCTAAGATTCCATTCATTCAAAAGTTTTTTCGTAGGTTGATCTGGTGCGCGGCAAAAGGTCAGTTTGTTATTATCGCAAGACATATAGCCGGTAAATCAAATGTTATTGCTGACGCGTTATCACGTTTTAACATGTTGCAGTTCAGACGTCTTGCACCAGAGGCAGACACTGTTCCAGAGCGGTGCCTTTCGGTTTCCAAGCTGCAGCTGAATTAGACCTGGAAGTCACAAATCTTTGGTCAGCATCTATTGCTCCAAATACTAAATCAGCCTATCAGACAGGCATGCAGTGTTTCACGCAGTTTCTAACAATGTCCGGTTGTATTACGCGTCCAGGTACGTTACCCATTCTAACGGAGGATGTTCTCATTTATTTTGTGACATTCTGTTACAAGTCACTGCAGCTGCAGCTGGCTACTATTAAACTATATCTGGCAGGTATTCGTTTTCACTATCTGCAAGCAGGCATGAGCAATCCTATGTCTTCCATGGATAGACTACAATGTGTTCTACGTGGTGTTAAACGTAGTCAAGGTTCGAAGACGAGGTTGAGACTGCCTATAACTTTTTCAATTCTGAAGCAGATGTGTGACTTATTACATGCGGGAGTTTTTACCCCAAACTTAGATTTGACGTTACAATGTATGTGTTCATTAGCCTATTTCGGCTTTCTTCGCTGCGGTGAGTTCACTGTTAAAGCTCGGAATGATGATGTTTATTCATATTTGAAATGTCAGGATGTGTCGTTCTTGACAGATCATTCTATGTTTTGTCTTACGCTACCTACAGGCTACGCTCGTTTACTCAAAAGTAAAACTCAAATTTTCTGTTTATTCGAAGGTATATTTAGGTCCCGAAAACGTAAATCTACTGTATTTCACACTCGTTAAGTCGAAATGTCAATTTGCGGAGGTAAGTAGAAGTCGGTCACCTTGCAGTTTACCTGATCAAAGTCGGGTATTCAGACCGTAGTTAAAGGTGTTTGCGTTGACACTGATTAGACAGGACTCCCGAAATGACCGTCGGTGACCATTAAGTGGTGAGCAATAAATGGCAACTATTTTAATTGGACTGGCATTAAATGCTTTTGTGTTTAATTTAAAACTGTAATTACATACAGTGCAACAATCGAAACTGGTGTGGATTCAGATTATACAGTATAGGGACGAAACATTGAATGGGCGAGTTTTATGTTCTAAACATTATTAGTTTGTACAATCAAGTCTGGTCAGAAATAATCATTTATAATAGTGTTACAAATCAGTATTTCTTGTTGTTTTGTGTTGTTTCCGAGAATAATTTATTAAAATAATTCATAAAATATTATGTTCTTGTTATTATTTATTTCATTGGTGAACTGAATATGTACATATCGCTACATGCGCATGTCACGTGTGCCACATCCGGGTTATCTATTAATTACACACAGACATGCATATGTGTAATTTGTAAACAAACCAAAAGTGTTTAAATATGATTTGTCTTAGAAACAGCATTTAACATGTATCCATGTACATTTAATTGCTAAAATAAATCATATTTACTACTCAAGGCTACATCAGCAAGTAATCATTTGGTTCTAACTGTCAATAAAATAGTTTGTTGTCCGACAGGTTGCGTACTACAGATACGTCAAACTACGGTTAACTCAAAGTATTTTTTTATATCCCTTCGAATTCGAGTAAGTGAGTGTGGCCTGTACTTCCAAGACTGATCCATTCAGTGTAGGCGTTGATATACCGATATACAGAAATAACTCCATTAATTGCTGTCCAGTGTATTTGATGGAACATTATTTGTGTCTACGCAGAGAGCAGCTTACATCTACTGCGTTTTGTTATGATATCTCGCCACTATTCATAGACGTGGATGGCAAACCGTTCACTAGGACTAAGTTTCTTTATTATGTGAAGCAAGTTTTATGCAGACTCGGTTATGACGAGAATAAATATAGTGGCCATTCATTTCGGATTGGTGCTGCAAGCAGTGCAGCAAAAGCTAACATTGAAGATCACATGATACAAACTCTCGGTCGATGGTCTTCATCATGCTATACCAGGTACATCAGAGTTGCACGCAGTGCTATACAAGCTGCACAGGCCCGGATGTGTCATTGACTTCGTACGAGGTAAACAATACTGTGGATGTGATAGTTTGTGCACTTTATTTAACAGCAGGTTACACACAGATGTCATATTTGTCTACATGCTCTTGTTGGGTACAACAAACTATTAATTAAGTTTGTTATGAGTACACGCATACCTGATTAATTTCTCCTCTTGGGGGCACTCATTGCTATTTTTAGTTTAAAAAAATATCAATTCGTTTTGGACTATTTTGCCCCCTTTTCGATTAATTAATTCATATGTACATTTATGTGCGGCATCAGTTGAAACATTTGCCAGACTTGTTGATACATCATTCACTCGCCTGAAGCGACTCGTCCCAGTACGTACGCTCGACACGACATTCTGTACGCTCGTCTCACCTCATTATTGGTACACTCGACTGCCCTGGACGACCCACCTCTCTATAGTCCGAGTACGCTCGACTCGCCAGTCGGTTACGCTCGACTACCCTGCACCACATTCCTCATAGTCGGTACGCTCGACTCGCCAGTCGGTACGCTCGACTAATTTCGACGAGTCACCTCTTTATAGTCGGTACGCTCGACTCGCCAGTCGGTACGCTTGACTCGCATTCGAGTTGTTAACTCAACTCAGATCTTTCTAGTCGTCCACTTGATGCACATCTTAGTTGTTAACTCAACTCAGCTCTTTCTAGTCGTATGCTCGACTCACCTCTTTCTAGTATTTCACTCAACTCGTCACCCTCTAGTCGTTTCACGCGAGTTATTAGCTCTACACATTCACTCCGCCATAGTCGTGCAAGAGAATAGCTACTGCATACGTCTCACCTCTTGCTCAGAGAAATCTGGTCTGGCACATGCGAGTCTGATGAAGCACAACACCAAATAGCAGGTAGCCCCCAATGAGGAGCCAAATATGTTAGATATGTGTTTATGTAATATATACATGTATGATAGTACCGGTGCTATGTTAGCTTAATAAGATATTTCATGTTTTCTATATACAGTTGCATGATGTGGGGATTGGTGGGTCAGAGGGATGGAGTGGGGTTATTGAGTATTTCAGATAACTGATAAAGGAAGGACAATACAAGTTACAGCATAATGATGATCTTCCTGCAAGTTTAGGTAATAGTCAATCGAGTAATCTGGTAATAGTGTATAAATCAAGACAAACATAGTTTGGCAGCACTTTAGAATCAGAAATGTGTTTTTATGAGGAAAAAAAGACAAAATATTAAACAACAACAAACGACACTTTTTGTTTGCCGTGCTCTAAGGGTTAATGTGCATTCAGCAGGACCCTGAGCTTAGTAGAGGCAGGACAATCGTAGATTTGTCACAGGGCATTAGAGGACCATTAGCGCAATGTGTGTGTGAAATATTATAAAGCAGATCTGAGCCAGGAAACAGAAATTATAAGACATTTACCCGAGCGTTAAGGTTTCGAATGCACCAAGTATGTGACCTTGACCCTGGGCTTACCAGGGCCGGGACGATCGTGGATTTGTCACATGGGAGTAGAGGACCATTAAAGCCATTAAAGCCATGTGTGTCTGAAATATCAAGCAGATCGGTGCAAGGAAACATAACTTACTAGAAATATGGCCCGTCGGCACACAAATGAATCACTGGCAGCCAAAGAAAACAACAGCACGGAACAACAGCGCCATCAGGCGGGATAAAGGAGTGGGCGAAAAAAGAGCTAAAAGCACTCGGGCGTCTACTGGCTAGGCTAAATTGGCCGGAAAGGCGGCCGCCGCTCTGCCCGGTATTATCGGAAGTGTTCTTTCCTGGTTAAGACAGCTGGATGGATCGCCGAGCATATGTGGGCCATGGTCCTCACGGTCAGAGGCCTGCTGTTAGTTGCAGCTCGAGAGTGGCTGCTGTCATGGCATAAGCCAAAGCGAGTAAACCAGCAGCGACACAGACCATGTTATAACCAGCCATGTTGCCGACGTGCATTAGCAGGTCACTCGGTATACAAACCGTGGCCGAAGACATTGTCAAATTAGGTTCCTGCGTACTGTAGACCGTCCTGGTATCTTTTTATAGCCGAGGGTAGGTGCACCGGGGACGAAATGTCATCCTCAACGTTGCTCATAAACTGTTTTTGCACGTCGAAGGCCGTTACTGTCCCTACTATGCAGGTTGCGTGTTGCGCCTGCGCCTGAGCACCCAGCACGGCCCAGGTGTACGTACGAATGCTGTAAACCCCAGACTCTTGCCTAGCACAAATGTGCTCCAAGCGTCTTCAACGTCAGCATCCTGCTGTATAAAATCAATGTGGGCTTTCTTGGGGGTAGCCAGGCGCAGGATGAAATACTGAAGTGTCGGCCCCAAGAGACTTCTGGCCCGAAGGTCATCGCTGCAAAGTCAAGGGTTCCAACATCCTGTGTCAATTACGCCAAAAAAATAGGTCAAGGTAAAAAAAAAAAGGTCACAGGTTGGATAGTGGTATATGGTGGGCACCCGTTGGTTATGAAGTTGTAAAAGTATGGTGGTTCTAGGTGGTACAGTAACAGAGAAATGGACCTAAACATTAAATCTTAACATTGAAAATGTGCACCCATTGGTTATGAAGTTGTGCAAGTATGGTGGTTCTAGGTGGTACAGTAACAGAGAAATTGACCTAAACATGAAAACTTAACATGAAAACTTAACATTGTGGACGCCGCCACCCACCCGGCTTTCGCCAATCCAATAGCCGGGATTTTTTTTTTAAAAACCTGGCTAATATATTATGAATTTATTGAATATAGAGTTGCGCCACATTACCCATACAGCAGTTGCTATAGTAACGATAACTAATGCGCCTATTGTCTGTTTTTCGGGAAACTGAAGAAACATTTTCAGTACACCTGTATTCAAATGATGGCAAGAAATCATGATGATATCTCAATAAATGGAAAAGATACGCAGCGTGACAAAAAGATTATCAGTGTTTGTCACAGTTGTTGTTTGCAGTTGCTAAGCAACAGAGTGTTACCTCTCAGCGACAAGCATCCAGAGAAAGACAGGTGTCAGGCAGTACAGGTAGTTCGTCCAGGGCAGTGACTGAACTGTAATTGTATAAACATAGAATTAAATGCCAGTTACTTTGTATAAGCATTTATATGAGTGTATGAAATCCATGTCGGAAAACAGACTGTACTCTACATAGAATAGTATAAAAATGAAGAAAAAATGGGTAAGTTATTTTTTTCTGTATAAAAACACCAAGGTGAACATCTTCAGTATATGTAGAAGATCGATTGACCGAATGGTTGGTTTCAGAGGAGTTGTGTACACAAACTATGCAGTTTATCTGTCCACCACCCATCCGCCCTACGGTAAAACATAATAATTGTATGTACCTTCTTTTTTTTTTAAACGGTCGTATAAAAAGGTCAAGGTCATGTTAATGGCGGCATGAGTGTGTTTCAAATGCTTACATGTATCAAGGGTCCAAATATTGAAGTAATATTAATGTTTTACGATGATGAAGAAACTTGTACAAACTTTTTGACACAAAAAAAAGGTCACTGCCTAAGTGTTTCCGCAAAAATGTAAAGGAAAAAAAGATCAAGGTCATGTTAAGTCTATTCCAAATGCTTACCAGTACATGTATCAAGTGTCCAAACATTGAAACAATCCATCA
Organism: Conchocele bisecta; assembly: GCA_029237695.1. Taxonomy (NCBI): domain Eukaryota; kingdom Metazoa; phylum Mollusca; class Bivalvia; order Lucinida; family Thyasiridae; genus Conchocele; species Conchocele bisecta. The sequence continues at coordinate 101,079,455 of CM055265.1, forward strand.
AGCAGCATTAGTGTTATACAATGATGAAGAAACTTGTACCAACTTATGACGCAAAAAAATGACTAAGTATTTCCGCAAACATAAGATAAACAACAGTGCCGAAGGTCACAATATACGCCCGTCGAGGCAAGGCCAGTCAACAAGGGGAGATAACTCATCTTGACGTGATAAACATGTAAAGTAAATTTTGTTACGATCCGTCAAGTAGAACTCGACTTATTGCATGGACAATGATACGGATCAATAGGCTTTTTCGTCTTGCCGTGATAAAGATGTCTACCGAATTTGGTTATGATCGGTTAAGTAGAACTTGAGTTATTGCGTGGACAAGGATACAGAGTGCAAAAATTAACAAGAGCTGTATGAGAACAGCATAGCTCGACTACGAGGGTTGTCGATGTACACATAGCTTGACAAACAAGGTGGCCGCGGCCTGCATAAAAACCTTAACCAAGGTTGAGTAAAAACCTTAACCAAGGAAAATTAAGTAATTCAAGGTCAAATGTAGGTCAATGTCAGATATAGGTCAGGGGTTATTGATGTACATCACTAGGAGATGAAGTTTTCCAAGTATGGTTGCTGTAGGCCCAGGAGTATTCCATATACAAGCTTGACTAAAAACCTTAACCAAGGGGAAATAACTAAGTACTCCAAGGGTAAAAGAAGGTCAAGGTCAAATATAGGTCAGGGATTATTGATGTACATCACTAGGAGATGAAGTTGTCCAAGTATGGTTGCTGTAGGCCCAGGAGTATTCCATAGCTCGACTATAAACCTTAACCAAGGGGAAATAACTAAGTACTCCAAGGGTAAAAGAAGGTCAATGTCAGATATAGGTCAGGGATTATTGATGTACATCACTAGGAGATGAAGTTGTCCAAGTATGGTTGCTGTAGGCCCAGGAGTATTCCATAGCTCGACTAAAAACCTTAACCAAGGGGAAATAACTAAGTACTCCAAGGGTAAAAGAAGGTCAATGTCAGATATAGGTCAGGGATTATTGATGTACATCACTAGGAGATGAAGTTGTCCAAGTATGGTTGCTGTAGGCCCAGGAGTATTCCATAGCTCGACTATAAACCTTAACCATGTTTGAGTATACACCTTAACCAAGGGGAAATAACTAAGTAATTCAAGGTCAAATATAGATCAGGGGTTATTGATGTACATCCCTATGAGAAAAGGTTGTCCAAGTATGGTGTCTGTATGCACAATAGTATTCCATCTACAAGCTTGACTAAAAACCTTAACCAAGGTTGACTAAAAACCTTAACCAAGGGGAATTAACTAAGTAATTCAAGGTTAAATGTAGGTCAAGGTGAAATATAGGTCAGGGGTTGTTGATGTGCATCACTAGGAGATGAAGTTGTCCAAGTATGGTTGGTGTAGGGCCAGGAGTATTCCATCTACAAGCTTGACTAAAAACCTTAACCAAGGTCGACTAAAAACCTTAACCAAGGGGAATTAACTAAGTAATTCAAGAGGAAATGCAGGTCAAGGTCAAATATAGATCAGGGGTTATTGATGTACATCCCTATGAGAAAAGGTTGTCCAAGTATGGTGTATGTATGCACAATAGTATTCCATCTACAAGCTTGACTAAAAACCTTAACCAAGGTTGACTAAAAACCTTAACCAAGGGGAATTAACTAAGTAATTCAAGGTTAAATGTAGGTCAAGGTCAAATATAGGTCAGGGGTTGTTGATGTACATCACTAGGAGATGAAGTTGTCCTAAGTATGGTGGGTGTAGGGCCAGGAGTATTCCATATACAAGCTTGACTAAAAACCTTAACCAAGGCGTGGCGGTGACGCCGACGCCGACGTGACTACATAAGCTCTCACTATTCTTCGAATAGTCGAGTTAAAAATGGCTGCCAAGGGGAGATAAGTATCGGAAATTTTTCAAAAACAATATGCTTCTTTGTCTTGCCATGATAAACATGTATACCGAATTTGGTTTCGATCGGTGAAGTAGAACTTGAGTTATTGCCTGGACAAGGATACAAAGTGCGAAAATAAAAAATGGCCGCCAAGGGGAGATAAGTCATCGGAAAATTTTTAAAATCAATAGGCTTCTTCATCTTGCCGTGATAAACATGTATACCAAATTTGGTTACGAGCGGTGAAGTAGAACTAAAGAGTTATCGCGTGGACAAGGATACAGAGTGTGAAAAATAAAAATGGTCGCCAAGGGGAGATGTCATCGGAAATATTTTAAAATCAATAGGCTTCTTCGGCTTGCCTTGATAAACATGTATACCAACTTTGGTTACAATCCGTCCAGTAGAACTAGTTATTGTGTGGACAAACTGTGTCCGCCAGCCCGCCCGCCCCGTGCAAGATGAATACATAATACGTCCCATTGAAGCAATCCGTCAAGTAATATTAAAGTTATACCGTGATAACGAAACTTGTACAAACTTTTTGACATTTGACTTTCGACATTTAGGACGACGACAATGGAAAAAGCGGCACCTAAACTAAAGCAGACGCGACATAAATTATATCGGTTTGCCAAAATATATTTATTGTTCTACTCCTATACAAGCTTAATATCAGCATTACACTTACCAAACAGCAGCACAGATATAAATCCACCAATTACAATAGCAGCGGTCATTATGCCCTTATCCGACTTCCAAAATGGCTGCCCAAGTGAGTCAACTTTGACCTTTGGCTGTACAATCCCAGAATGCCGCTCCAGAACCAGGGTTACAATGTACGCCATCCAGCCCAGGAAACCGCAGCATACACTCGTCCTTAAAACAAGACAAGCCAAGTGATTTTGTACCTAAGAAGATGTGCAAATTTTCCTGAAAAGCATTTACAGAAACTGTTTTCAGAGAACATCGTAAGTTTTGTAAAGATATCGCATATCTTCTATTAAGGTATAAAATCGCATGGTTTGTCTCAAATCATGAGATATCAGTGTTACAAATATCTGTCAATAACACAGGTTTTGTTGGAGGCTTACAGGCATTTCAGCTGATGTATTAACTGTAAATGACCTACATCAACTAAATGCACCATATATTAATCAATATACAGCCATACACAGGACAGATAGTTTGGTAATGAATTTACAATTATTGTACCAGGAGACACACTTTGTGAAATATAACATTTTATAGCTGTGAAATAATAATACTATACCATCTATAGAAATCGGTTTCAATTAGACACTGGATGAACTCACGTATACCCCCGGCCGCTGCCTGGACCGACAAACAAAAACATTAACGCAAATATTTATAATACTTTAACGCAAATTTGACCTTGACCTTGGACATGAAGGCCATGAATGGGTGTGGTATGGTATGGATGGTGATAAGAAAGTATATGAAGTTTGAAGTCAATCTGACTTACCGTTAAAGAGATAATGGGTACATTATCATTATGTCGAATTTGAAGACTCAGCAAAATATACATTGACGTACCCTAACTTAGAGATAAAAATTTGCCAAATTCAGCCACCATTCTCGGAAAAAGCAGAATCGCTTAAAAAATACTGACTTTATTTTACTTCAGAGTTTCATAAACTGCGCAGTTTATTTTGACACAATGCACATATTGTTACTAAATATATCACATATGCATGGTACAATTGGTTTTGCAACACACATCCGATACAAATATATAAATAATCATTACATCAAAATGTCAATGCTCGCCGTCTCTTCTGACAATGTTACATGTACATTGTATCAGAGCTTCTAAAATTTTCAGTTTACCGGTTCTGGACCGATTTTTGAACTCGCAGACCGATTGAGATTTGAAAACTAGTCTTAAAAATCGGTCTGAGAAAAATTTCCAGTCGGCTGCTATTTCGCTATAAACCTTGTAAATTTACCGTTTTTGACCAAGTAATGTCCATTTTATGACACATATACGCGGGCCATATCCGTATTAAACCAGTGTGTACTCGCTGTGTATTCAGTTTCTCCTAGTATCAAATTTTCTTAACACACGCGTGGTGGACAGGTGTATGTATACCAGCTTAGTGACTTAAATAGACTGGTTTCAGCGTAAAGATACGTGAGTTCCTAGACTCGCCATTGCTGATGATGTTAAAATAAAATAAAGAAACCATGCACTGTGTTTATCTGTAATCGTAATATTTAACCCCAAGTAACTGACACGGACTATCGGTCCGGGCTATTCGATATTAAGTTACATTACGCTGTATAAGGGGTCATTTTTGTGTATATAAAATGTACATGATCGTAGGAATGCCGTAGATCCTGATGAGTCGGATCACGTGATCTACAATTCGCAAACATTTTGATGAACAACAAGGTACGTCTGTCGTGTTAAAAGCGCGACTCATTAGGGATCAGGGATCAATTGAAGTCCTAAATCACACCGCCGATGTACTTTGAACTCGATATGAGGGTTAAAGAAACACCGAATGTTAATTCAATTGTACAAATTAATTGTTTAACATGTAATTAAATTAAATTGATGTGTCTGCAGCTAGCCAAATTAGGCCGACAATTAATTTTGAAGTCGGTGTGAACAGTGATAATATCATAATTAGCAATGAATTACGAGTTGGGTATATAACGCATTTTTTTTTCTATGTAGTCCGTCATTCGATTATTATTGAAATGGCACAACAAACTATTTTGTTGTTATTCACAAAGGCAACCCGGCAAAGAGGAATAAATAAAAAACGAAACAAGACACAGACTTGTAAAACTTTAATTTATTTTAGTCTACCGAAAATTTACCTGCAATCAATCAGCATCACGATTCGTCTCTGTCGTTTCGCATTTTTTCCGTCTTTGTGCTATTTAGGCACACCACGTGACCCGATGCATACACAATTTTGTCCACTTTTGTTGTTTATAAACACGATTTATTTATCCCAATACAACATTTATCCCATTATTTCTAGCGCTTTGTTTGAACTTCGAAATTTTAGTTAAAGTTTTTAATAGAGGGGGGGTGGGGGGGGGGGGGGGGGTCTGCTCCGACAATGGCCGACAATGGCCGACAATGGCCAACAGTGTTACGTCTGGACTCTGGACTGAGTGGCATTCTGAAATTTTAGAAGCCCTGCATTGTATATTCAATTGTATCATGCAAGAAACGCATTTCGTCCCCAAACCACGTAACACCTAGGGCACAATAAAGTCAAATTATGTCAAGGCCCCGGCTTTTACACCATGTCCTTAGCTTGATTGCTCAGCTGTACCAAACTCTTTAGATGCTGAACTGGTTATCCCCACAGGAGCTCCTAGCAGCTTCGATGGTCAAGTGTTGTTTGTACATACATGAAACACCTTTCTAAACGTGCAAAACAATTCAAATGCGCCCGGTATATAAACAATATACATACATACAAAAAAAGTCTCATTCACCAACATAGTATGATTTTGCCACACAATCGTGTAAATTCGCCCATACAGATACAATGTTTTAGAGGGTAAAATCACTGATTGATGTGGATTTTCAACATAAACTTTAGAAACCAAGAAATTAACATAAATCTCAAAGATTTTGAGTGTAAACTGTACCAATACACATCACACTAACCTAAATTCGCTTATTAAAGTCAAACATGTTCACTTCCTGATTATCAATCTTTAGGATTGTTAAATCATGTGACACGCAGTGAATTGGTTGGCTAATGGATACTAATTGAGAATGATGTAAGTCTCCAGTAACCAACCAAACAACTGGGCGTCACATGATTAAACAAGAAATGCGTCTGTCGAACGCGGATGCCACCTGCAGCATATTTGAGAAACTGTGACAAATTGGTTAACCGAAAAGTGTGACGGACAGACGGACGGACGGACGGACGGACGGACGGACGGACGTTCTTACAGTACAATACTTATGTGGCTTATCACATGTTAAATATTAGCCACATAAAACGATTTTTAGCCACATAAAAGGATTTTTTAGGTGGCTAATTGTAACAAACCCTATCCTTTACTAAGTCCATAACCCTGTGGGGCTAGCCACATAAGTACCCTAATGTGTGCCCGGACGGACAGACGGACGGACGGACCGGACGGACGGACCGGGCAAACATCAGGGGTTTAGGAGCTTAGGGTAAGGGTTAGTAACATAAGGATTCCTTTGAAGTTCTTTGAACTTATTCCGTTAGCCCATAAAACCTTTTGAAGTTTAGGGGCTAGTCCTTTGATCTTTTATATAGCAAATAGCCCATAAACCCAAAATGTTGGTACGTCCGGACGGACGGACGGACGGAGGACGGACGTTCTTACAAATGGATACTTATGTGGCTTATCACATGTTAAATATTAGCCACATAAAACGATTTTTAGCCACATAAAAGGATTTTTTAGGTGGCTAATTGTAACAAACCCTATCCTTTACTAAGTCCATAACCCTGTGGGGCTAGCCACATAAGTACCCTAATGTGTGCCCGGACGGACGGACGGACCGGACGGACGGACGGATGGATGTTCTTACAAATGGATACTTATGTGGCTTATCACATGTTAAATATTAGCCACATAAAACGATTTTTAGCCACATAAAAGGATTTTTTATATAGGTGGCTAATTGTAACCAACCCTATCCTTTACTAACTCCATAACCCTGTGGGGCTAGCCACATAAGTACCCTAATGTGTGCCCGGACGGACGGACGGACGGACGGACGGATGTTCTTACAGTACTATACTTATGTGGCTTATCACATGTTAAATATTAGCCACATAAAACGATTTTTAGCCACATAAAAGGATTTTTTAGGTGGCTAATTGTAACCAACCCTATCCTTTACTAAGTCCATAACCCTGTGGGGCTAGCCACATAAGTACCCTAATGTGTGCCCGGACGGACGGACGGACGGACGGACGGACGGTCCAAACACTATATGCCACCCGTTTCTTCGAAACCCGGTGGCATAAAAATGGCGGCTAATATTTATTGATAATCAGGAAGTGAATCAGGAAGTGAATGTGTTATACTTTAAAAAGCGAATGTATGTTAATGTGATGTGTATTTGTACAGTTTACATTAAACATCTTTGAGATTTATGTTAATGTACTATTAGCAACTGTAAAATTATTGTTAACACCGACATATTGTTAACACCGACAACTTCTTCACGAGCCCAGACTTGTGCCAAAAACTGTTAGCAAATCGCACATATGCCAGAGGAACAGTGCGTTCCAACAGGAAGGGATACCCTCAGAATCTTCTCGGGAAGAAAGATGTGAAGGTACAGGGGCAATACAAGATGGCCCAGAAAGGGGAAATGACTGCGTGTGTGTGGATGGACAAAAAACCTACGTTTATGTTGTCCACAGCCGAGGACCCATCCACCATGGCGTCATCTGTGAAAAGGCAACTACAACAACAACATGAACGGGGTGGACGTCGCAGACCAGCTGAGAACAGAATACAGCACCTATCGCACCTCAAAGAACTGGTGGTGCTACCTGTTCTGGTTCCTGTTTGACGTCGCCGTCACAAATGGTTTCATTTTGATGAGGGAGTCTGAAAATCACCAACAGCGGACAAAAACTGGTCGCGTGAAAGACAGGACGATGGTCGACTTCCGCACCAATTTGGCCAAGTTGCTGATTGGCGATTACTCCGGCAATGAGCGAGCGGCACTGGCGACAATTAGTGCTGGCCATTATGTAAAGTCTTCAGACAGGAGGGGCCGATGTCGCCAGTGTTCAAAACACAAGCGGCGACGTGAAGTAAAGTACATATGTGAGCAGTGTGATGTCCACCTGTGCCCGGATTGTTTTCGGCCATATCACCAGGATATGGTGAGAAATAAATAAATTGCAATGTGTACAGTGTAGATACATGTAGTCTGTGTAAAAAGTTTGTAAATACAATGTACATACATGTAAATACACATGGATTTTACAGTGAAAAAAAAATGGAATTATACAAATATTATTTTTGTGATTTGCGAACAGTGTAGGCCCTGGTCAGACTGCAAAAGTACAAGCTAATCTGTGGTATATTGTATACTTATTATGATTATAAACGGATCTTATTGGATTAGAAAACAATGGACTACAATATTTTACAGTGGTGAGTTTGTATTTACTGTACTCGTTTACATGTACATGTAGTAACATATTCTAGGTTGGCTATTGATCACTAAAATTGCCATTAACAAATAATAAAATAATATTTAAATAATTATTTGAAAACATAACTGTTTTGTTATTTGAAAAGCAAATGTTTTAAATGATTGTAAATGTATTTTCCATTTTTCATTATTTTATAAATTTGGCTACTAAATATTTAGTCATGGCACCAACCTAGAATGTTATTTTTTATACTGTTATTCACATAATTCAATTCTTATTATTTCTGCAAAATTTCAGCTGGATTATGCAGTTACATTTGAAGTTATGACACATTATATAAAGATACACACAAACATTTCTCAGTTTATGTGGAATTCCTGAAATTGTCTCAGGGAGACGGGTACTGCTGCAGAGATAGCTGCTGCATGGCATGGTTTACCTCTGCAGAGATAGCTGCTGCAGGGCATGGTTTACCTCTGCAGAGATAGCTACTGCAGGGCAGGGTTTACCTCTGCAGAGATAGCTGCTGCAGGGCAGGGGGTTTACCTCTGCAGAGATAGCTGCTGCAGGGCATGGTTTACCTCTGCAGAGATAGCTGCTGCAGGGCATGGTTTACCTCTGCAGCTGTAGGGCATTACCAGTGATGTGTAGTATAGGGCATAATGAGTTAAATCACTTCAAAAGTTGTCACACCATGTCAACTTTCGAAACAATTTACGGAACATTTTCACAAATTTTGTTTCAATCAAAAATCGAAGATACAATAAAGATGGTTTTCTCAAATCCAACTTGTCCAGACTCGTTTGCATGTGTCATCAGATGCGAAACGTTGCCTGAGTATATAGACTGAGTATATAGACTCACATACACCCTCCGATTGATAAAAACTGTGTGTATGATTATATAATCAAGTCCGGTATGCACAACAACTTGTTAATTTCCGGTTTACATGATTTATTTATTAAACATAATAAAATGTTACTTTACTGCTTTGAATTGTCTTTTCTTGTTCCACCACGATAATACAGATGTGTATACTTAGTTCGACTACACACATGCGTGCATAGGCAAACACAAGTAAACACATTAGTGTTGCAAAAGTGTAACTATGTGTGCCACAGGTCATATGGGAGTCGTGTCCCGTAACGTGTATGGAATTATTTTGAGGTCCTGTTCAGATTTCGCTATGTCGAACTTCGGTTTACTCAAAGTATTTATCACAGTCCGATGGACTTCGAGTAAACGAGCATAGGCTGTATACACAAACACTAATTGACCATTCAAGCCATGCTAAAAGCACCTGTGGTTATCACCCCTGTTTTTACTCCATCTCCCACCTCTCTTCAGCCAGATTTCTCAACTCAGTTTGTTTAGACATTGCGAAACATCATTTGCACAGTGCATTCAAACAGTTGTGACAGGTCAATCAGTTTTTGAACTCTATATTATTATCACATCTTTGATACATACTGTAAACCAACTAATATTCCCGCGCGAGATACCTTCGAGTTCTTCGCGAGGGATTGAAAATCGCGAACGTAAATCTCCGCGAATGTTTCCACATTTCCGAGGCCAAGATTGTTAAAAATGTTATACTAAGGCTACAAAAAATTAATGTTTAGATTCTCATCCCCGCCCGCCCCTAATATAAAACGGCCCGCCCGAAGGTTTTTTACTTAAAAAAAAAAAAATAATAATAATTTTTTTTTTTTTTTAAAAAACATTTGGTTAAATTTACGAGAATGATGCAATACAGCAATCCCAGAACCTGCCCCCTCCAGATCAGCAATACTTCAATATAAACATGTTATTACAAAACACTATTGCACGCAACTGCGCCTTGCCATTAAACACCTCGTTTTAGTATTGCCTGAAAATAAAAAATAAGTGTCCCACCCGCCCCATTTTTCCTCAAAATTTGGATGAGAATCTAAACATTAATTTTTTGTAGCCTAATAGACGTCGGGCCTCTTTTTAACTATAGTTACCTTTCCCTATATGTCGGTGTCATTTGGTGACACTAGTTAATCCTGGTTGTTTTGAATTAACTATATTCATACGTGTTCTTTGTCGTGTATTCCAGTAGACATAATATAATTCTATACTCTATGAACAGTTTGAAAACTCGTACAAAACAGCTTCGGGATAAATTTACAAAACCATTATCTTTTATTGTTTACCAGACTCTGATTGGTCTAAAGTGACACGCCTGTGACAAGCCAGCTTATTGTGTTTTCGAGTTCAAAGAGATACCGCGGTGTCAATTTGAAGCAAGTGTAAATCCACGCCATGGGCACGAAGTCATTTACCGATAATTCAAAGATTAATACACACGATTTCTGACATCATTCTCGCATATGACACGGCTTACCAAGCGCCTTGTGTTTTCTGAATCGGATCGCTATCTTGATAAATCACGGCTTGTTGCATCAGAAGGGAAGTCTAGAAGACCAATTTGCGTACTCTCATCATGGTTTACAATGTTTGAAATTTCCGCGACAAAATATTGATTAATACATCAGCAGACAATGTGAATCAGTAACAGGCCGTTTATATACAAACGGTGAAGAGATCTCACTCACAACTATTGTTGATTTACTTAAATGGGGGATTATGATTGACACAGCGAGGTCTGCCCAATGCAAAGTGTATACCGTTTTGTTCGCCGACAAACTCATCCACTGTTTGGAGTTGGTTTGTGGACGAGTTTATCAACGGACGGAATTGATGCAGCAGTTCTATTTCCAGGTCAAAAATGGCAATGAAAACATATTATTTCCAAAATTTATCGCGACAGTTACTAATAGCGCACGTCGTCATACCGCGAACGATAAACGTCACGATTATGGCCAGATACAAAAATCGCGAAATTTAGTTGGTTTACAGTATTTGAGTTTTGTATCTGCATTTACACAGCACAAAGCAATGCATGGACATGAGGATGTGATAACACAGTTAGATCGAGTGTGTCCACATGTACGATTGACGATTACATTGTATCTCCTCGTAGCAGAGACACAAATTTAACACAAATTTTGACAGAAACTTTAACGCAAACTTCTAAGTCATTTGACCTTGACATAGGGGCACAGGGGACGTATGAGTGGGACACAGAATGAATATATGGATGATGACTAATAAGCATATGAAGTTTCAAGTCAATGTGACTTAGGACTGCAGAGATAGTAGGTATTTAAAAACTTTAACGCATATTTCGGAACACAAACTTCTAAGTCATTTGACCTTGACCTTGGACACAGGGGCTGCATGAGTGGGATACAGCATGAATATATGGATCATGACTAATAAGCATATGAAGTTTCAAATGAATGTGACTTAGGACTGCAGAGATATAAGGTATTTAAAAACTTTAACACATATTTCGGTCGGCCGGACGGACGGACGGACGGACGGACACACAGACGCACGGACGCACACACACACACGCAGGCACGCATGCATGCACGGACACCCGGACGTCATTGTGATCACTATGTCTCGACTATGGCTCGACAAAAATGACGTAATTTAAGCGAGAAAGTAGGTCAGGTTCACATGAAGGTCACTGATATACAGCAGTTTGCAATAAGTATCATCCCACAATGAAGTCAAGGACTGACTTTATATATGACCTTTTGTTTCAAATGTAGTAGAACTAGAGAAAGTGGGTAGGGGCTCATGTATACTCCAGGCTGCCGCCTGGACCGACAAATAACCTTGGACATGAAGGCCGCATGGATGTGGTATTTGTGAAAAGCGGTAACAATAGCTCACTTGAGCCTTTGGCTCAGGTGACCTAAAAAAGGCAAGGTCATGGTCAGATAAAGGTCTCTGATATATAGCGGTTTTTACTGATAATCATCCCACAATAATGTGGTAGAAGTATGGTGGCTGTATCGGGTGACATATATGGTGAAACAGTAAAAACACAAAAAATTATCATTTGACGACGGACATATGTACAGACGCCGACATGACTGGGGATATAGCATAAGCAACACTTCCATCAGAAGGAGTTCTAAAAATATCTACTCTCTATATTCAAGATACATGTATAGCTGGGTTTAGAAATAAATGCACTTTTACTAATCTATTTCATCATGATGTGAGACTCGGTGCCTTTATTAGACGTTACAGTGACACACAGATCGCGGTATGGTACATATTTAAATTTCACATTTAATAATGATGAATAAAAATTTGGGCAACATGAGTTGGCTGTAGAATGAAAATAATGACAATAATAATCAAACATACAAACTAAATTTAAAATCAAAATGGGTGTAGATCAGAATCTGCACTGTTCGTCATGTAGTCAGCAAAATTCCAAACGGCATTGATCCTTATCAGGCTTATAGATGTGGGCTATCAACGCACTTAGGGCCCCTTTAGGTAATTTGAGATTGACTATTGGTTTTTAATGGCCTATCAAGAGCTAAGGTAATCTAAGGCGGGGCCAATGGGTTGGACTATCCCGTATTGAACCTGCCCATGAGGGAAATTCCAAAAATCAGAACTCAATATAGACAGACAGACCGACCGGACCGGACCGGACCGGACCGGAACCGGACCGGAAGGCCACAGGACAGAGGACAGAGACAGAGACGGACAGAGGGACAGAGAACAGAGGAACACAAGACAACCAGAGGGACACGAGAACACAGACACAAGAGACACACAGACACGAGACACCAGAGACACAGAACAAGACAGAGACACCAGAGACAGAGACAGAGACCACAGACACACAGACACACAGAACACACAGACACACAGACAAGGACAACAGGACAGGACAGACGACAGAGACAGACAAGACAGAGACAGACACCACAGACACAGGACAGACACAGACAGGACAGACAGAGCAGAGACAGAGACAGAGACAAGAGACAGAGACACACAGACACAGACACACACAGAGACCAGACACAGACAGACAGACAGAGACAGACAGACAGAGACAGAGAGAGACAGAGCAGACACAGACGACAGACAGACACAGAGACAGACGAGACAGAGACAGAGCAGAACAGAGACACACAGAGACACAGAGACACACAGAGACACAGAGCACACAGACACACAGACAACACAGACACAGACCACAGACACAGACACAGAGACAGACACAGACAGACAGACCACAGACACAGACGACAGACAGAGACAGACAGACAGACAGACAGACAGACAGACAGACGACAGACAGACAGACAGACAGACAGACAGACAGACAGAGAGAGACATCCCACAATGAAGTCAAGGACTGACTTTATAGAATATGACCTTTTGTTTCAAATGTAGTAGAACTAGAGAAAGTGAGTAGGGGCCCATATATATTTAGTTTGTATGTTTGATTATTATTGTCGTTATTTTCATTCTACAGACTCTTGGCGGGATCCTAACAAATCCCATTGATCCAGTCTGTAGCTACGATTACAGCCTATATGACTTACCCCAAGAAGACTCTGTCATAGGTCTGGTAGTAGTTGATCCCGCGCAGTGCCACCTGCATCACACTGCGACACTCGGCTATAGCGGCCGTGTAATGTCCCGTCTGGATTAGTTGATGCACGTGCCGCCGGATATCTGCCTAGAAGCCATACATTTACTCTGACTGTTTGAATACGGTCTATGCGACACTCGGCTATGGCGATGTGTCTATGGATATATCAGTGATTCCGTATTTTATGTGCGTCTGGTGTCCCGATGGAATTTACTGACAAATCTCACCATTTTTAAGGAAAATTTATATTGTTTTCAGTAAAGAAACTATGTATAACACCAATCCATTAAGAAAACATTATTTATACTTCTTGCTATGTGTGTTTACTAAAACACAATATCACAATACCGACTGATATTATTTCCAATTTTTTTTAAAGAAATTTAAATTTTGTTTCTTTAGATCAACTTGTACATGCACAGAGAAAATGTCAAATTATACCAAGCCAACTTATCTACCCTGTTTATCACTGTTTCTGATAGCTGAGCATGTACTTGAATATAACTGAATATACCGGTAATGCATGGTTTTGAGAATGTAATGAAATACAAGAATTCCGCCACGGAAGCGGTGTCTCGCCTGCCGAGGCATTTGACCGTGAACATTACTTACAAGTAAATAAATGACCTTGACGTTGAGAATTTGGATTTGGGGGTGTGCGTAATGAAGCATCATCCATAGACAAACATTGATGTGAAATATTATCAAAGTGTGGCAAGGGGTTAAAGAGATATTGTGAAAAAACAATAACTTTAACACATTTCTGTTACAAAACCGGTGAAGATTGCAAGTAAATAAATGACCTTGACCTTGATAATTTGGATGTGGGGGTGTGCGTAATGAAGCATCATCCCTAGACAAACATTGATGTGAAATATTATCAAAGTGTGGCAAGGGGTTAAAGAGATATTGTGAAAAAACTATAACTTTATAACGCATTTCTGTTACAAAACCGGTGAACATTACAAGTAAATAAATGACCTTCACCTTGAGAATTTGGATGTGGGGTGTGCGTAATGAAGCATCATCCCTAGACAAACATTGATGTGAAATATTATCAAAGTGTGGCAAGGGGTTAAAGAGATATTGTGAAAAAACAATAACTTTAAACGCATTTGTGTTACAAAACCGGTGAACATTACAAGTAAATAAATGACCTTGACGTTGAGAATTTGGATGTGGGGGCGTGCGTAATGAAGCATCATCCCTAGACAAACATTGATGTGAAATATTATCAAAGTGTGGCAAGGGGTTAAAGAGATATTGTGAAAAAACAATAACTTTAACGAATTATCCTCGGTCGGTATGATATGAGATATCGCAAGTTAAATCTTTTCGCGGTCAGCAAAAATAAGTAATTTTTAGAAATGCTAATTTGAAATACAAATTATTTTAATTAATCATTCAAATGTATTGAAATTTAGTTATGCTCGGTCTGTATGATATGAGATTTCGCAAGTTAAATGTTTTGGCGGTCAGTAAAAATAAGTAATTTTTGCGACTGCTAACTTGAAATTCAAGTTAATTCAATTAATATGGTAGAAATTCAGCTGTATTCAAATTTATTTATGCTCGGTCGGTATGTAATGAGATTTTGCGAGCTCCATTTTCTGCCATATCGCAAGTTAAATATTTTGGCGGTCAGCAAAAATAAGCAATATTTAGGAATGCTAACTTTAAATTCAAGTTAATTCAATTATTATTCAGCTGTATTCCAATTTAATTATTCTCCGTCGGTATGATATAAGATTTCGGAAGTTAATTTTTTTGTTGGTCAGCAAAAATAAGGAATTTTTATGAATTGTAACTTGAACTTCACGTTACTTCAATTAATTATGCTATAAATTCAGGTGGCTTCAAATTTATTTATGATCGGTCGGTATGATAGGAGATTTTGCAAGTTAAATTAAGCGAAAGTTAGTAATTTTTAGGAATGCTAACATGAAATTGAAGTTAATTCAGCTCTATTCCTATTTAATTTTGTCGGTCAGCAAAAATAAGTAGAACTGATAACTTGAAATTCAAATCAATGAATTATTTGGATTATTATGTTATATGTGACATCAGAGACATAACTAATATGTGTTTCTGGTCACATTAATAGTAAGAGCCACATACCACACTACACATATCCTGTGTACTATACGCAAATGGTTTTGGGTCAGTCTTTTAAATCAATAAAGAAAATAAAAGATGGATGGATGGATGTGCATTCACCTCTCTCAGATAATTACGCCGATTTTCTTTCCCCCATTACGCCGTATTTTCACCTTTATCCAAATAATCGACCATTACGCCATTTAGTGACGCCGTGCATTTTCATGCCTCCGATAACCGTAGGCTAAATCGATCATCCAATGGTAACTAGGCTTTGAGATCGATGAACCAATCGTAACTCGGGGTGTGACGGATGCCCAAACCATATTTTAAGCGATCAGCCAATGATAACCAGGCTTTGTGATCACTTTAACCAATCGTAACTCGGGGTGTGACGGGTAACAGAAACCACTGTTTATGCCGATTTAGTAAATTAACTACCGCTTACGACCTCAAACGGCAGTTTCTGGCCAAATGCACAATAATTGCTCAAACTGGGGTTTGGGAGCCTAAACCTTGGTTTAGGCTCTCAAACTGGTGTTTAAGGAATTATTGTGCATTTGGCGAGCCTAAACTAGAGTTTGGGCAGTCTAAACTGGGGTTTGAGCTCAAACCGTGGTTTAAGCTATCAGAAACACTAGTTTGAGAGTCCAAACCGTGGTTTTTGCCGCCAAGTGCACAATAATTGCTCAAACCAGGGTTTAAGAAAACTACCGTTTTGGGATCACGATTGGCATTTTTTTTTCTTAAAGGCACAGTACGGCTCAAGTCGCCGAATTTGACCTCCTATTGGGTTTTCCCATGAATAAATCAAACAGTTTTCTATTTAGAAACTCTTCCAAACTGTGTGCAGTCATTTTGGTACAAAAAATACTTCGTAGCCGATAAAAATATCAATATTTGTTGATCAACAAACAGCAGGTGCGTGTTTCAGCAGGTGCGTGTACCCCGAGATATTTGCCGAAAGCCGCGGGATAACTCCGTGACCAATCCCGATTCTCTCCGGTAATTTCTCTGTAGTTATGTTTGTAACCCCCGTATATATGCACAACTTGATGACGTATTACACATAGCGCATTCCGGAAGCATTTTGACATTTTTGTAAATAAAATAAATATTGGAAAATATCTCCTCGGATCACCTAACGACGACCGGCATTACTGTGTAATCAGGTAATTTTATTTTCCACTTCACATCCTCGGACACATACGAAAGTTTATTCGTTTATTTCACATAAAACTACTGTTTTATGGTGTCAGGGTCATTTCGTACCCATACCATTTCGTTCCGTGTTTGGTCAATTCGTACCCATAGGCGCATGTTTTCTGGTAATTTCGTAAATATACATGTTGGTACGAATCGACCATACTGTTTGGTCATTTCGTACACATTCTTGTTTAATTTGTTTATATATTCACATATATATTTGGGCATATATTTGCATATTTTAAATTTGTTTTGATGAAAAACCTGTGGTAAAATAAAATGAATGTTATAATTTAATCCTTTCACCCATAAGTAACTGGAAATTGGAATGGATTTTTGGACCAATCCAATTGCCATCAAATTATTTTCAGACTACCGTAGTCCATTTATGAAAATGGGATATTTTTGTTGTCAAAAAATAAGAAATTATTTGCAAAAAGTGCAGATCCTGATGAGCCGGCTTGTGATGGATTTTTATATGTTGATTTCCGGACCAATCCAATCGCCATAAAATTGTTTTCAGACTAGTCCATTTATGAAAAGGGGATATTTTTGTTGTAAAAAATAAGAAAATTATTTGCAAAAAGTGCAGATCCTGATGAGCCGGCTCGTGATGGATTTTTATATGTTGATTTCCGGACCAATCTAATCGCCACAAAATGGTTTTCAGACTAGTCCATTTATGAAAAGGGGATATTTTTGTTGTAAAAAATAAGAAAATTATTTGCAGAAAGTGCAGATCCTAGCTGATGAGCCGGCTCGTGATGGATTTGTATATGTTGATTTCCGGACCAATCCAATCGCCATGCACAAAATGGTTTTCATACTAGTCTATTTATGAAAATGGGATATTTTTGTTGTCAAAATAAGATTTTTTTGTGCAAAAAGTGCAGATCCTGATGAGCCGGCTCGTGATGGATTTTTATATGTTGAATTCCGGACCAATCCAATCGCCACAAAATGGTTTTCAGACTAGTCCATTTATTAAAAGTGGATATTTTAGTTGTCAAAAATAAGAAAATTATTTGCAAAAAGTGCAGATCCTGATGAGACGTCTCATCACGAGCCAGCTTATTTGGATCTACACCATTTGGCAATGCCACTATACAGGTAGTGTTGAAACGGTTAAATAGATGTTAGTTGGCCAGCTAACAGAGAATTAGCATTCGCAATCTACTCATATTGTGATGTACATATGTAGCTGTGACTGGAGAAATGAGGCATAGTCAATTTGTGGCCAATGTAGCCCCTGATCAAATAGAACACTCGTCAGGCGCGGATACAGGGGGAGGGTCCGGACCCCCCCCTGCTCCCGGCAAAAAAAAAAAAAGACGAAAATCTACAATACTCAAATAGTTGGATGACTTTTTTCGTGGCCTAGGTGTCAGGAAATCGCATCTGCGGCGATCTGGCATTTAAAAATTTCCTGGACCCCCCTACTTTTTGATTTCGCACTTGCGGAGGTCGGCTATGCCGACTTGTAATTACAGACCCCCCCCCCTGCAATTATTACTGTATCCGCGCCTGCTCGTGTAGCCTGATTTACCATATTTCTGGTAGCATTTATTTCCTTGAAGGAAATATTTCCTTCTAGACATTATATATAGTGATACGTCATTTCCGGCGAAGAAACAATTCATACGCGAACGTCAAAATTGTCAATTTTGATGTTATACGCTGGTCTAAGAGCAAATTTCACATTTTTCGAAAATAATGTAATATACACTACCATTTTGAAATACCAGCTTTATTTCCCTTGATATCTGTAAATCCGACAAAGAAACTTGTGCTCCGCACTCGCTCGTTTCTTTATAAGACTTCCAGATGTCTCATGATATAAATCCGGTATTTCAAAATGGTAGTTGAATAAACTACATATTGCTTGTTAGACGCACGACGGGCGTTTCATTAATGGAATGACAAACAGTCCAGTTCCTGATCAGACTGCGGATGCACATGCTGATCTGGATATACACTGGTCGCAAAACCCATAAGCCCCATTTCTCCAGTCACATATATATGTTTGACACTAAAAAGTCTTTGGGGTTAATTACTTGTATTTTCATTCCATCATTTCTGAAGCAATTGGATACATGTATTTCAAAATTTTAATTGGGTAAAATAAAATCACACTACTGCTTACACATCAACAGGCAGCAAGAATAAGAAAAATATGTTATATTTGTGGTCTGTTGATTGTTTTCTGCAGCATGCTACATGTACCACAGAATTGTAATTGCTTTTTGATCTCGCTACTTCTGATTTCAATTGGGTTTTGGGCAATTTTAATTGGGTATTTCAGCAAATACGCAGCTTATCTGGAGCCCTGATTGATATATAACTGCTCCGTGTAATTTAGGCGACATTGACCTACTTTCACGAAATACAAGTCACATCCGTCAACTTGTATACATCTCCTGATGTGTTAGTCGGATGTTCGCCAACCTTTATCAGTTGCTTCCTTACATTGATACCTAACCACCCTGGGTCATTCAAGTGAACATAGAAATCGCATATCAGTCGTCGTCGTCCAAAATTTTGGACATATGTCCATTGTAGGTCCAAATAGTTTGGATGTTCGCCAAACTTCATCTGTAGCTTCCTTACATTGATAGAAACCATCCTGGGTCCTTTGGGTGACACTGACCTACTTTTCTCAAAATATAGGTCACATCCGTCAAAACTTGGACGTACGTCCCTATTTGGCATATATCCGGATACGTTTGTTGGATATATGCCAAACTTCATCAATATCTTTTGTCTCACTCATGCTAGATTGGCGGTAAAATTTAAAATTAGTAGCCGAAATTAACTGTCACAGTAAAATGCTAAAATAAACAATACTATTTTATATTACATGTAGCTCTTCTATTTGTAAGAGTATAATTTCTGACATATCAGTAGCAAAAATGGCCATCTGAATGATTTCTGAAATATTGGTAGCCAAATGGCCATTTGAGTAGCCAAATTGCGACCATCCTAGCTCATGATACTGGAAAGTGAGACAGCGGTCACAATTCTGGTGTCGTTTTCATCAACAATTTTGGACAAAGTCCAAATTTCGCATATCTCTTGATCTGTTAGGCGGATAATTACCAAACTTCATCAATAGCTTCTCACATTGATAGCTATCCATCCGGTGTCAGAACCTTAATCATGACCATAATTTCATCAATAGCAGTGTATTTCGACTGACCTTGACCATGGTCACCGTATCAACAACTTTCGACATAAAAAATATGTTGTTTTTTCTTCTTCAGGAAAACAGCAATGCATCAAGCTTGGACTCGAACTGGGCCATGTGAACACCGGATTGTCCACTGTGCATCTGGATCAATCGATATCAACAATCAGCAGGGAGGGTGGAGAAGAGAAGACACCATGTACACAAGACCCTTGGCCAGATAGAGAACAGCCGACAGACAATTATTTTATGACCACTGTTTACAGACTTTATGCAGTTAATTTGACTACCAGTATAGATGTGAATATGTTTGTTCAAACACAGTGGGTATAGTTTGTCACAGGCACCTGCTATTGGGATGGAGTGCACTGAATCAGGAAGGGAAAACCCTCCAATTCAGACCATATTTTTTTTTTTTTTTTTATTTTTTACATTCGCGATTTTGACACGATTAAGCAGTTATCCCGGAAAATTCATAAGCAAACCTGCCATTGCCCCCTATTTGCTGGAAATAATAACTGATGGGGTTCACTCTGATATGCCCCAAAATCGTTCGAAAATGCAGTTTATAGCCACGAAAAGAGATGCATGAACACGCATGCAATAATATTGCACATTCACCAATCAGTCAGGAAAACTTGAATTTTATACCCTAGTGCACCCCATCTTTCCTTAATTCCAGCCAAATGTATATGTAGATTTTCTCGAAATAACTCCTAAATGGCTGAATCTACGGGGACTAGAACATCGACAGGTGTTGCTGATCAATTTTCCGGGGTATCTGCGCATAATTGCGTTAAAATATTCTTACCCGATTCAGTGCATCCCATCCAAATAGCAGGTGCATGTGACGTACTATACCCACCATGTAAAAGTATGCTAGACATTCCATTGTTAAATAACATAGGTTGGTGCTACTGGTAGCTGCAGAAACAGTGATTTGGCTACTAATATTTCAGAATTTGGCTACTGAAAGGTTATGATTGGAAAAAATAGTTTTGCAAATATTGGAGCTACTGGTATTGTAAAATTTTGTTCAAGGTAACCTTTAATTTTTACTTTAAATTTCATAATCCTTGCGCTAACCTAGAGTTATAACAAACAGTGTAGACCCGGATCAGCCTGCTCGACTGTGACTGGTGATCTGAGTTTACGACATCGATCACACGGTCAGAAAATCCATTTTGTCAGTACATGTCATCTCAAAAACTATTATTTTTTCAGCATTATACTGATGACAACCAGTATACTTAAATACATGTAGATACATGTACATGAATATAATGAGACACAAACTATAACAGTTGCTGCTGCTTTTATTTTCCTCATTTAAATGATTGTACATGTAATGTTGAGCCTACACACTGTAGCACATATGATAACTCTTACATTAAAGGTACTGTGTCTCGGATAGATTCAGTGGAGGGCACATTTAGTGTTGCCCTTGTCCGTCCGTCCCCAACCTTGCAACTCATAAAACTTTTAAACAGTAATAGCTACATACCTGAAACTTGGTATGTAGCTTTCTTATAAGTAAATGCACAAAGTTTATTTTGATTCTTTCGACCCCCGGGTCATGGATTATCTCCCCCATTTTCGACTTAGAATTTTGCCTCGTTTTACAGACGACTTGGACATATAATTTGGTTCCAGAAATACGATCTAAATTAACATATTTTGTCCTAATCTGTTTCATCACATTCTAGGCATATCAGAGACCCAGTGTTTAATGCACCCGTTACAGATATTTTGTGAACAGTTCAGAAATTATCCGTAAAAACACGAAAATCGGACTGATTTCATGATTCATCTGAAATCTACATGTGCTGTTTTTTTTTTAAATTATGCAGATAACCATTACGATATCAGATAACACTACTTGTATCTGACCAGGCTACTCATTGTTCACAACTTCACAATTTGATCAATAAATGCCATCGATGATACAGATATTGAAAAGTGTGGGTTATTGGGAATATGAGCTACCGGCTGAGAAAAGGAACCCTAGAACATGTGCAATCAACATGGTGAGTGCATAGATCTGATCATGACCTACATTGTTTGAATTACTGTCATCAGCAAAACAATTATATTTTATACTGCGAAGTGGACCTCTATCTACAATTGTTGGACATGTTGTCAGGTCCATTTTCTCGGCTGGGGGCTATATGTGGCTGTGACTGGAGAAATGGGGCTTATGGGATTTGTGACCAGTGTAGCTCCTGATCCAATAGCACACTCTGATAGCCTGGTGGTCAATATAGCTTGGTAGAAGCATGACATGTGTATCATTCACGGAATGGCGAACAGTGCAGATCCTGATCAGACTGTGCAGTCTGATCTGGAGCTATAGTGGTCGCAAAACCCATAAGCCCTATTTCTCCAGTCACAGCCACATATGTGATCTGTGTGAATGTTACATTATTTCTTCGTAACGATAACTTTTACCCTTTTGTTCTGTATAAGCTTACAAAAGCCATGACACAACCATTTGCCCTTTCAGGGTATGGGGTCATGTGATTTCAGAACGACCCTAGATGATGTGTGATGTCGTTTTTACAGTAGATTTTCTTTACAATGTAATAAACCAATAATTTTCACGAAAAATAGAGTACATTTTATTTTTTGACATTTCTCAATACTTGATTGTGGAGTCCGGTGATACCCATTATAAAAGTAAGAAGATTAGTACTAATCCTTTTA
This sequence comes from Conchocele bisecta, assembly GCA_029237695.1. Lineage (NCBI taxonomy): Eukaryota > Metazoa > Mollusca > Bivalvia > Lucinida > Thyasiridae > Conchocele > Conchocele bisecta. The sequence goes on from CM055265.1 coordinate 101,102,194, forward strand.
CTTTTAGGAAGTGGAGCTAAATTATTCTGGTGAGCTGAGGATATATATTTGTACATATTCAATTTGAGAACACAACTATGAGAACTGCCCTGATCAAACGGCCTTTTGACATTTGTGGCAAGTGTAGATCCTAATCATTATGCACAGCAGTAATAAGCATATGTTCAACTGGCAGAATAGCGACAAGTGCGACAATAGCCGGGGGGGGGGGGGGGGGGGATGCTGGTCACTAATGTTGTTAGGTGAATTTTCACCGCTGGGGTGAGGGGACATGCATTGTATATGATGTACATAAAAAACTTACTTCTATAAGTAAGTTGAGGATCCGTTCTATACCTGATCATGTTTGATGCAAAGATAATTGCTTCGTAAATACATTTACATTTACTCTTTGTTATTAGAGACTATGACAATAGTGCAGTGGAGCTTCATATCGTGAGAGTATATCTGGCCCATGTGTATTTACATATATCACAGTACAGTGTCTAGGAAAAGTGTACACGTTAGTTTATGTACATTTTGAGAATGTTTGAAAAGTACACCAATATCTCACATGAAGTACATCTTGGTGTAGTATAATTTATAGGAGTCCGTTGTCCTGGCTTTTCTATGTATGATTGGCCACTTTATATCATATGTTCTACTTCTCATTGTCAGTTCTTTGTCAAATGCCGGAAGACGTGAAACTAGCTGATGGCTGGCGGACACACAAAGATGGCCGACTTGGCCACTCCATTATATGGGATTTGACCGTTAACCTGGCCTAAAATGCCCATAGCTGTTAACAGGCCGTTAAACTCTGTTAATTAAACTGGCAAGTATTCCTGTCCCATTTCCCACTTCCCAATAAACTCCATTAATTAAACAGGCAATTAGTCCTGTCCTATTTCACACGTCCCAAGGAAGAAACTCAACACCAGTTAAAACTTGACTTTACACATCATTAGGTCGATGACACTATGTTGACACCTCAGCGGCACCAAATACTCCTGCAAATACACAAGAACAACATTTTATATTTCTTTGCCAGGAGTAACCATTATGATTACAACATGCACATTTTCAAGATCCCCTGACTGGCAGCCCCCTTGACAATAATAACATGAGCCCTCAGTGACCTTGACATTGTCGAAAGGCATGTAGCGGTAATACATGTTAGTAACACCTTTCATTTTCTTAAATAACTTCTGAACCACTTTATTCGATTTTTAATAATATTTGGCCATAACGTGTGTCTAGGTATAGTAATTGGTTTTGCAAGCACCACACGTATGAAGACACAAAGTCAAGGTCACTGAGAACTCGGGGGTGGGGGGGGGGGGGGGGCAAACTGGCTACATTGCCATAAGCTCCAATCATCCAGCCACACATATATATCAAGAGTCAGACTGGTCACAAATGACATAAGCCCCAATCCTCCAGCCACATATAGAGACCAGGAGCCAGATAGGCCACAATTCATATAAGCCACATACATGTACAGAGATCAGGAGTCAGACTGGCCACAATTTCCATAAGCGCCAATTCTCCAGCACTGGGTGAATAGCCATCAATGTGAGGAAACTATTGATAACATTTAGTAATGATCCATCAACGTTAAGAATCTACTGATGAGGGGGTACTCAATATTTGGACGTATGTCCAAAATTATTGACACAAAGGTGAAGGTCACCTGTGAGGAAGTTAGTGATGAAGTTTGCTAATTAATGATCCGACTAACGGATCGAGAGATGTGCACATTTTTTTTTTACTTACGTCCAAAATGTTGTTTTTTTGGACGACAGAATTGCGACTGCTTGGTCTTATTTTCAACTTTCGTGGGCGAGACTAAAAGTGGTTTTATGGTAAGAAATTGCATTGAAATCAACGATATTATTATGCTGTCTACATTGGTAAATTGAAACAAACAGGATGGGGGTGGAGGCATTTGTTAGTATAATCAACTTACCCTTCCAAGAACTTCAATGACTGCTACATCCCGGACCGAGTTACGAACAAACTGATTGTTGATGGCGCCGACGGTCGATTGTATCATGGAGTGGGACTGTTACTGCACACAACTTCACAAAGACTGAAAGAGTTCACAATACCTGGTTATACCCTTTGCTATAGCTGCACATTTTTCGCTTTATAGGCAATAGGTTGCACTATATCGCAACACCACAATCAACGGTATAAATTATGCGGAATAACGTTTCACTAAAATATAGCAATAATCTGCAGGGCATTGACATTCATAGCTATATAGTTATTGAGAGACAAATGTACAATATGAGAAAAAAATATTATCATGAACTTGTCGAAAATCTAAATAAATGTTGCGCATCGATTAATCATAAGGAACCTACATACCAAGTTACGACTTGCAAACCAAAATTGGAAAATTCTAAGTCGAAAAGGGGGAGATAATCCATGACACCGGGGTCAAATAAAAAATGGAAATAAATGTTGCGCATCGACTCATCAGAAGCAAGCTACATACCAAGTTTCAGGTGTGTATCTAGTACAATTTAAAAAAATTACGACTTACAAGCCAAAATTGGAAAATTCTAAGTTGAAAAGGGGGAGATAATCCATGACCCCGGGGTCAAATAAAATATCAAAATAAATGTTGCGCATCGACTCGTCATAAGGAAGCTACATACCAAGTTTCAGGTAGGTATATAGTACGGTTTAAAAGTTTTACGACTAGCAAGCCAAATTTGGAAAATTCTAAGTGGAAAAGGGGGTGATAATCCATGACCCCTGGGTCGAATCAAAAATCTAAATAAACTTTGCGCATCTACACATCATAAGGAAGCTACATACCAAGTTCCAGGTGTGTAGCTAGTACAATTTAAAAGTTTTACGACTTACAAGCCAACATTGGAAAATTCTAAGTCGAAAGAGGCAGATAATCCATGACCCGAGGGTCAAATAAAAAATGGAAATAAACTTTGCGCATCTACTCATCATAAGGAAGCTACATACCAAGTTTCAGGTGTGTAGCTAGTACGGTTTAAAAGTTTTAAGACTTACAAACCAAAATTAAAAAATTCTAAGTAAAAAAAGAGGGAGATAATTCATGACCCGGGGGTCGAATCAAAAATCAAAATAAACTTTGCGCATCGACTCATAATAAGGAAGCTCAATACCAAGTTTCAGGTGTGTCGCTAGTACAATTTAAAAAAATTACGACTTTATACAAGCCAAAATTGGAAAATTCAAAGTCGATAAGGGGGAGATAATCCATGACCCCGGGGTCAAATAAAAAAACGAAATAAATGTTGCGCATCACATCATCATAAGCAAGCTACATACCAAGTTTCAGGTGTGTAGTTAGTACGGTTTAAAGGTTTTACGACTCGCAAGCCAAAATTGGAAAAGTCGAAAAGGGGGAGATAATCCAGGACCCCGGTATTTAGCTATTACGGTTTAAAAAAATTACAAGCTACAAGGCAAAATTCTAAGTGGAAAAGGGGGAGTTAGTTAATCCATGACCCGAAACAGTTCGGTCCAAAAATGGCTTATCGGATGGGGAAAGGAAAACGGTCTATAGATCGTGCTGTCAAGTTGAGTTAAAAGTGTGCAGCGAGTTGAAATGCTATTATGACCATCTCATCTGCACGTCCTTAAATATAGCTTAGAAAATCTCAGCTCTACGGATGTGTTTTACTATTTCATCTGTCTTTCATATTTTCTGTATCCGTGAGAGCAGAGACCCTTGTAAATACTTACAGTGTAAAATTTAGTCACAATAACAGCCCAATTTGTCCTGGTGTTTTGCTACAAAAATGGGAATAAAAGAATAACCAATGTCAGGGCTCCAGATAAGGAATTAGTAATTGAGCATTTTCACTCCCATCATTTCTGAAGCAATTGGGTATTTCGAAATTTTAATTGGGTAAAATAAAATCACACTACTGTTTACACATCAACAGACAGCAATTATTGAATAGTTTGCTTCGAAATGAAAACACGTCTTGGCATCCAAGGAGACAATTCTAATGAAAATTGTCTCCTTGGAGACAATTCTAATGAAATACCAAGATGTGTTTTCATGGAAAATAAGAAAACTATGCTATAGTTGTGGTCTGTTTATTGTTCTCTGCAGCATGATAAATGAACCACAAAATTGTAATTTCTTTTTGATACTTGCTGCTTCTGATTTCAATTGGGTTTTTTGGCAATTCTAATTGGGTATTTACGCAAATACGCAGCTTATCTGGAGCTCTGAATGTCAAACTATGTATACCTACATGTGTATTATTAGTCTATGAATGTTTTTAACATGACCATGATGACTGCATGTGAAGTGTTAAAACTTCTCACTCGTCAGACTGTGTAGCAAAACGCCAGGACAAATTGGGTTGTTATTGTGACAAAATTGTACACTATAAGTGTCTCAGCTCTCACGGATACAGGAAATACAAAAGACAGATGAAATGGTAAAACACATCCGTAGAGCTGAGATTTTCTAAGCTACCTTAAATACTGCATTAAAAGGATAAGAAGCCCAAGAATAGCATCCGGCCACACTTTTGCCCCTTTCTTCCAAGTTCCACTGACTTGATCATGACACAGGGCTACTAAAATAAGTCCACTGTAATGCAAGTCAATACTCATTGTAACATCATGACTGTGTGTTACAAGTGCCGAGTGGGTGGGGTAATATTCAATGTTGACTGATTCACGAATACGTACTCGGGACGTCGGGTACAGTACTGTAACTGGTGTCATGAGATCGTGAGAGTCGCTCGGCTGTTCTTGTTCGATTGTGTATAATGTCAATGTCATTGATGCAAATTGTAGTTAAATAATATCGTCTTCGCGAGTCTGAAGAAACAAATGTTTACTTTCTTGTTGTTGTTGTTCCCCTTCAATTTCGCGCACGTGCTTATGACGTCATGGTTTTGTGTGTAAGCAGTTTTCCGACATGTCTCCGAGTAGTAGCGAGTACGCTACCGCGGAAACGCTCGGGATTCCGAAAATGAAAAGTGTCAATATTGACATTATGCGCTGAGTGGTACACAAAACAAGTTTTTGTTTACCTTTTGTTGTCTTCACATTGTGATTATGATATAAATTTCAAGACTTGGGATATATATATTAGGCAGTATATGTAGTTTTGGTATACTAAATCAGTTGCCAAACATGTTTTTGTGTTTGAAAAAATCTGAAAATTGGAATACCGAGCCGTTCTGTGCTTTTTATTGGATTACGACCTCAAACGGCAGTTTCTGGCAAAATGCACAATAATTGCTCAAACTGGGGTTTGAGAGCCTAAACCCTGGTTTAGACTCTCAAACTGGGGTTTAGCGAATTATTGTGCATTTGGCGAACCTAAGCTAGGGTTTGGACAGTCTAAACTGGGGTTTGAGCTCAAACCGTGGTGTAAGCTATCAGAAACGCTAGTTTGAGTGTCCAAACGGTGGTTTCTGCCGCCAAGTGCACAATAATTGCTCAAACCAGGGTTTAAGAAAACTACCATTTGGGATCTCAAATGGCAGTTTAAGCCCAAACTAGGGTTTGAGGAGCCTAAACTAGGGTTTGAGCTCAAAACCATGATTTAAGGAATTATTGTGCATTCAACAGGCGCTAAAATATCAGCGATGTATAGTGTGGAGCTTTAACCCATTCACCCCTATCTATATGACATGCCACCTTCCATTGTCAAATTTAGACCAGTACATTCTCCAGAATAGGGGTATTTCCCACAAATCTAAAATATACTGAGCCGTATCATCTGGTCCTACACTGAAACATTGGTGTGTGGTCTGTAGTATTGAATGAGTTAACATATCACCATCCCAATCTGGATGTTTGCATGTATACGTGTAACACAGAGTGTGAGCTGATGTGTAGCTATATATGCCCGTGTATGGTTTAATTACACAACAATGAGTTGAATGACACATGCAGTGGCGGATACAACTGTGTGCACGGGGCGCGCGCTCCATCAAATACATATCAAAATTAGAATTGGTTATACTAGACTATCTAAAATAAGCGTATGTATCCAAACACATGCATATCGTATTTTAAATCAGTTAAACATGTCAACTGGGAGCACAGATATCGACATTGTTAGCAAAATTTTGGCATTTGGCGGCCATCTTTGCTTTATGCAAATGAAGCAAATGTCGAATTACATCATAGACAAACCAAAACGATTGTGCGTATCCAAACACCTGAATGTATCTTTTTAAATCAGTTAAATATATCAATGGAGCGCAAATATATGGAATTGTTTTAGCAAAATGTTGACATTTGGCGGCCATCTTGGATTTATGGAAAAGAAACAAATGTTTTCATTGTACTAAAATATTGTCTCAGATAAAATACCTGATGATAATAGGCCACTAGAGATGTGCTAACTTGTGTTTTAAGCGTAACTCAATTGTTCAGTCAAAACTGTCACGTTTCGAGCGGCCATATTGGACGCCATCTTGAATAAAAAAGCTTCCCCAAAGCGGATTTTATCGGATTTTGGATATGTTATTGGCAAGAAACTCCTCTTTCCAACGGTACCAAATTTAGCTTGTTAAATTTTTTTTTCGGGTAGCCCATATATTTCAGCTCCCACAAACAGGCGAATAATGTTCATTAACAAGAGGGCCATGATGGCCCTAATTCGCTCACCTGACTCCATGAACACCAGAGGAGAATGTGACATTGAGTTCATATGTGTTTTAAAAAAATTGTGATATTTTTAGATGGCGGTCATCTTGGATTAAGCGATGACTCTCATTTTACCAAATCTGAAAATGCTTCACCCAAGGATCTTAACTTACTATGAAGTTGCATAAATGGACCTTTTGGTGGCCATCATGGATGACATAATCATCCGATTCCGACAAATATCGCACCAGAGCAATCGCCTCATCGATACCTTCAATTTGATATATGACATGAGCATATTCGGTCAAAAATAAAATTTGACCCCACGGGCCACGCCCATTTCTGGCCTCGGGGTCACCATTTTAACACCTTTGAAAGAGCATTCTACATCGATCATTCTTACCAAGTTTCGTCGAAATCCGGCTTACGGTTCATGAGAAGAAGATGTTTTAAGAATTTTAGCTATTTTTAGACGGCGGCCATCTTGGATTAGCGACGACCTCCGTTTTAACAAATCTGAAAAGGCTTCACCCATGGACCATAACTTTTAAGTTTGGCTACCATGGGCCAAGCGGTTCATGTGAAGAACAATTTTGAAATCTCTGATAAAAGAACGACCTTTTGACTTTCGGCGGCCATCATGGATGACATGACCATCAAATTTCGACAATAAATGCACCAGAGTGATCGCCTCGTTGATACCTTCGATTTGATATATAACATGACCATATTCGGCCAAAAATCAAATTTGACCCCAATTTGACCCCACGGGCCACGCCCATTTTTGACCCCGGGGTCACCATTTTAACAACTTTGAAAGAGCATTGTACATCGATCATTCCTAGCAAGTTTCGTTGAAATCCGGCTAGCGGTTCATGAGAAGATTTTTTAAGAATTTATGCTATTTTTAGACGGCGGCCATCTTGGATTAGCGATGACCTCCATTTTAACAAATCTGAAAAAGCTTCACCCATGGACCATCACTTTTAAGTTAGGCTACCATGGGCCAAGCGGTTCATGTGAAGAAGAATTTTGAAATCTCTAATAAACGAACGACCTTTTGACATTTCAGTGGCCATCTTGGATGACATAACCATCCGATTTCGACACAAAATGCACCAGAGTGATCGCCTCGTTGATACCTTCGATTTGATATACGACATGACCATATTCGGTCAAAAATAAAATTTGACCCCAATTTGACCCCACGGGCCACGCCCATTTTTTACCCCGGGGTCACCATTTTAACAACTTTGAAAGAGCATTGTACATCGATCATTCCTAGCAAGTTTCGTCAAAATCCAGCCAGTGGTTCATGAGAAGAAGATTTTTTAAGAATTTATGCTATTTTTAGACGGCGGCCACCTTGGATTAGCAATGACCTCCATTTTAACAAATCTGAAAAGGCTTCACCCATGGACCATCACTTTTAAGTTTGGCTACCATGGGTCAAGCGGTTCATGTGAAGAAGAATTTTGAAATCTCTAATAAAAGAACGACCTTTTGACATTTCGGCGGCCATCTTGGATGACATAACCATCCGATTTCGACACAAAATGCACCAGAGTGATCGCCTCGCTGATACATTCGATTTGATATATGACATGACCATATTCGGTCAAAAATAAAATTTGACCCCAATTTGACCCCACGGGCCACGCCCATTTTTGACCCTGGGGTCATCATTTTAACAACTTTAAAGAGCATTGTACATCGATCATTCCTACCAAGTTTTGTCGAAATCCGTTTGGCAGTTCTTGAGAAGAAGATTTTTGAAGAATTTGTGCTATTTTTAGATGGCGGCCATCTTGGATTACATAATGACGTAATTTTAACAATTTTGTAATCCCTCTACCTAAGGACCATGACCATGAAGTTTGGTGACTATAGGCCCAATGGTTACCGAGGAGCAGACGTTTGAAAATGTTCACGGACGACAGACGACGGACGACGGACACATTGCGGTAACAATAGCTCACATGAGCTTCGCTCAGGAGAGCTAAAAATATATATGATTACAGAAAAAAAGACTTTTACACGTTCAATTTAAATACAGGTGATTTCCTAAAATATTATTCACATGATTAAACATGAATGGAATAAAATTAAGTCTGAAACAATAGATTACAATACACCGAACTTCCTTTTTCAAATAATAACATCCAAGGAGAAAATAAGTAAAGTATTATACAACAAGAGTTGTCAGAAGACAACGAAGCTCGCCTGTTGGCAGCCTTCATTCAAACTTGTCACAGTTGTATAAAAAACATAAATATTATATAACTTGACCTTGGGATAAGGTGTGTGCGGTGGACCTTGACATTGAGGTCAGTGGTGGAAGGTGGGCCGTGGATTTGATATAGCATGATATAGCATATTAAGATGAATGCATGTATGAAATATCAATGCGCTCCCTGAAAAGAGAAGGAAAACAAAATTTAACCCAGCGTTAAGTTTATGAATACACTAAGTTGGTTATTTTCTACAGCATGATAGCTATTCACATGAGGAATGCATGTATACATGTGCTAAGTTTGTGACCTTGGCCTTGGCGAAAGGGGTGGGGGGTGGGTCATGGATTTGCTGTAGCACAATAGAGTATCATCAAATGAATGCATGTATGAAATATGAAGGTGTTCCCTGTAAAGAAACAGAAGTTATAAAAAGACATTTACTCCAACGTTAAGTTTATGATGTTGATCTTGGGGAAAGGGGTGGGGTGGGTCATGGATTTGCTGTAGCACAATAGAGGATCATCACATGAATGCATGTATGAAATATCAAAGCGTTAAAAGTGTAAAGAAATAGACGTTACACAACATTTACCCCAATGTAAAGTTTATGAACATGCTAAGTTTGTGACCTTGACCTTAGGGTAAGGGTTGGGTGGTGGGTTGTGGATTTGCTACAGCATGATAGAGGGTCATCTGAGGAATGTTTGTATGAAATATCAAGGCGTTCCATAAAAGGAAACAGTTGTTATCAGACATTTACCCCAACGTTAAGTTTATGAATGTGTCAAGTTTGTGACCTTGACCTTGGGGTAAGGGGTAGGTGGTGGGTCATGGATTTGCTATAACACGATAGAGTATCATCAGATAAACGTGTGTATGAAATATCAAGGCATTCCATGAAAGGAAACAGATGTTATAAGACATTTACCCCAACGTTAAGTTTATGAATGTGCTAAGTTTGTGATCGTGTCCTTGGGGAAAGGGGTGGGGGTTGGTCATGGATTTGCTATAGCACGCTCGAGTATCATCAGATGAATGCATGTATGAAATATCAATGTGTTCAAAGTGTAAAGAAACATAAGTTACACAACATTTACCCCAACGGTAAGTTTATGAACATGCTAAGTTTGTGACCTTGACTTTTGGGTAAGGGTTGGGTGGTGGGTTGTGGATTTGCTACAGCATGATAGAGGGTCATCTGAGGAATGTATTAAATAGCAAGGCGTTCCATGAAAGGAAACAGACATTTACCCCAACGTTAAGTTTATGAATGTACTAAGTTTGTGACCTTGACCTTGGGGTAAGGGATGGGCAGTGGGTCATGGATTTGCTACAGCATGATAGAGAGTCATCTGAGGAATGCATGTATCAAATAACAAGGTGTTCCATGAAAGGAAACAGAAGTTAGAAGACATTTACCCAACGTTAAGTTTATGAATGTGCCAAGTTTGTGACCTTGACCTTGGGGTAAGGGCTGGGTGGTGGGTCATGAATTTGCTACAACATGATAGAGGGTCATCTGAGGAATGCATGTATGAAATAACAAGGTGTTCCATGAAAGGAAACGGAAGTTATAAGACATTTACCCAACGTTAAGTTTATGAATGTGCCAAGTTTGTGACCTTGACCTTGGGGTAAGGGCTGGGTGGTGGGTCATGAATTTGCTACAGCATGATAGAGGGTCATGTGGGAAATGCATGTATGAAATAACAAGGTGTTCCATGAAAGGAAACAGAAGTTATAAGACATTTACCCAACGTTAAGTTTATGAATGTGCCAAGTTTGTGACCTTGACCTTGGGGTAAGGGTTGGTTGGTGGGTCATGGATTTGCTACATCATGATAGAGGGTCATCTGAGGAATGCATGTATGAAATATCAAGGCGTTGCATGAAAGGAAACAGATATTATAAGAAATTTACCCCATGTTAAGTTTATGAATGTGCTAAGTTTGTGACCTTGACCTTGGGGTAAGGGTTGGGTGGTGGGTCATGGATTTGCTACAGCATGATAGAGGGTCATCTGAAGAATGCATGTATGAAATAACAAGGTGTTCCATGAAAGCAAACAGAAGTTATAAGACATTTACCCAACGTTAAGTTTGTGGACGACGCTGATGCTGATGCCGACGACGCCGGGGGTATACCATAAGCTCTTATGCACTTCGTGGAGGCGAGGTAAAAAGCAAATAGAACAATATAAAACAACAACTAATAAACCTCTCATGCGGCTCATTAAATGGGAAAATGGGTTTAACAATCAAAATATACAATGGAAACAGATATTCACCATACCATTTAAATATACCATAAGCATAAAACGGAGAGCGTTTCAATACAAATATTTAATGCGAGTTATTCCAAACAACGCATTTCGATTTAAATGTAAAATAAAACCATCCAATTTGTGTGAATTTTGCAATATGTCTATTGATTCAAACAAGCATATGTTCTGGGTATGCATACACATACAAGCTTTCTGGTCAGATATAAACGAATTGCTAAACCAAACAATACAGTATACAATGTAATACCTTATTAACATATGAAACCATTTCATTCTGTATTATTCGGGACACATGTAAGAAGAAAATACCAATTATTGGGTTCATAATTCTTTTGGCAAAATACTTATGTCTCTACGACAATGGAATGCATTGTGTTGCCATATGAAAATGTTTCTGGGACAAGGAAACATGTCAAATGATCGATGTTTTAGTCAGGGATGCAGTATGACCAGTAATTCTTAGTATGGATGTATGTGTATTTTTCCACTGAACCAATGAGCATATTATGTGGCAATACGAACTCAAGTCCAAATGCAAGATGTTGTGTGGTCATATGAATGCGATTATTGGTCACGTGATCGTCCTATGCATGCACGTGGTCATATGAATATGCTTCTGTGATAACCTAACCTAACAATATGTCATATTAAGTCAGGAAAAAGAGAGATGTATTGTATTGAGTAAATTTTCAGTAAGTGATGGAGTACACCCACATTACTGATCACCGACCTATTACCACAACATGTGTTTTCTGATGTTCCAATGGTAGTACTAGATGACAGAAAAAATAATTCTAACGGGGGTGCAGCAGGGTCATTTTTTCTCATTTTGGACTGTAAGCTACAACTTTTGTGCTACTGATAGTGACTAGTTAATTTTCATTAAGTAATCCTGACTACAGTCAAACCTGTGAATAAAGGCCAGCCATGGAAAGAGGAAAACCTGGCCTTTGTTCAGGTAAGGTGGTCATTATTCGCAGGTTCATCTAAGTGGTAATTGAGTAATTGCGAAAACAAAAAGCGTGGCTGCTATAGATAGGGATATGTTTGCTATTCCAAGGTGGTCTTTACCACAGGTTCGACTGTACTTCCATCTTACATGCAACAGAACACTTACCACTTTGGATTCAGTCAGCTCACTGAAAGAAAAAAACAACGGCAAATTTGTAGTACATGTACTTTGGCACTTAACAGTTTGCATGTCATAAAACAACACGAGTGCTGCCAGTCACAAAATATGCCTGTCGAGGGTTTTGTTGATGAGTTGTACAGAATTGTATGCAGGAATGTGTACAGAAATGGCAGTATATTTGTGAAGAAAAAAAAAATTGTCATTAAAACAGTGAAATTTCAGGAGAATAAAGGGTATTTAAGTTATCGAAATCAGTGCACAAAAAAAAGGATTCAACTGGAAAATCAGTAAGTCAAGAGTTTGTCATTGTTGCGAATGATTTGGATTTTGGATTGTGATCTATGCATGTGTAAAGTTTCATGTTACGAAGCGTATCTAAGTTACACTCCAGACACGAAATCAGAGAGCAAAATAAACAAAAGGATAGTCGTCATTCTTTTGGGTTGTAGTCTATGCACATGTAAAGTTTCATGAAAATAGTCCGATGGGTATTCAAGTTAAGCTCCGAACACGAAATCTGTGAGAGAAACAAGAGGCCAAAATGGGCATGTATCGCTCACCTGAAATTAGTATCCCCATGAAAAACTAAATCAAAAACGGCATAGACTGTCGATTATATATAACAAATTCCATCAAAATTTGTTTGCAAGTTGATAAAAAGCCATTTGAATTGTTCAGGTTGTCCCAGGGAAAAACCGGTCAATTTTGCATTTGAAGCCCCGAAAGGAAAACATAAGCAATTTATAAAAATTACAATAACAAAAATCATACAATGTAAGATCTCTGAAGGCGACTAACCCAATATTTTGAAATTAAGCGCTTACTAAAGTGATATTTTGTGAACCTTTCAACATTTTGGCGGCCATCTTGGATGATGTAATCATTCGACTTTGACAAGGACTCCTCGATGCCTTCAATTTGATACACGACATGACCATATTTGCCGACTTGAACCCGCAGGCACCGCCCATTTTTTATCCTGGGATCACCATTTTAATAAATCTGAAAGAGCATTGACTATTGATCATTACTGCCAAGTTTCGTCGAAATCTGTCCAGGGGTTCGTATGAAGAAGATTTTAAGAATTTGACATAATTATCTATTGCGGCCATCTTGGATAATGCGACAACCTCCATTTTAACAAATATGAAACGGCTTCACCCAAGCACCGTAACTGCGAAGTTTGACCAGCATCGGCCAAGCGGGTCAAAAGAAGAAACCATTTAAATCTATATTAAAAGGATGATGTTTCGGCGGCCATCTTGGATGAAGTAATTATTCGATGCTCCAGAGTGACCATCTCCTCAATACCTTCGATTTGATATATAACACGACCATATTTGGTCAAATTCGAAATTCGACCCGCCCATTTTTGATCCCGGGGTCATCATTTTAACAAATCTGAAAGAGCATTGACTATCGATTATTTCTCTCGATCTGGCAGTTCATGTTTCCACTTTACGAATGCCTGTAATTGTTCGTAACAGCACACGATTCACACAAAAATGTTGTAAAACAGCCTATTTGGACAGCGATTTTGAAATATATTGCAATTTGCTGATTTGCAATTTACCCGGCTAATACTTATCAGACTGAAAGTTAACAGTCCTTCATACAAGAATTCCGCCACGGAAGCGGTGTTGCGCCTGCCGAGGCATTTGACCTTAAAAAGATCATGGGCATGTGCTAAAGTAAGCATCACAAAAACCGTCAGAGAAGTGCATGCTGAAACCACGAAAAAGGTCAAGGTTGAAGCAACATTTTGACCAAAAAAATGGCTAAATTTTTCCACTATCATATGAAGATCAAAAAGGTCAATGTCATGTTATAGCGGAATCAATAGGTCGTGATTTTAAGCAGAATTGTGCATTTTGTGATACAAGCATGAAATTTGGTACAGTCGTAGATCAAACCATATTAAATGATTTTACCTATAGGGACATTCCAGATTCGTCACGTGACTGAAATGGCGGCCATTTTTAAAGATGGCTACCGATAATATTACATGCCTGTAAGTGCATGGAATTAATTTGCCTGAATAATAATAATAATACATATTTTTTTCTCTCACAATATTTAACATGTTATATAATTGAATAACTGTACTACCAATACGAGATACATGTTTAAAAAATGGCTAACATTTTAAAATGGCCGCCAAAATAGCTCTAAAAATCATATATTTTAGTAGGTTTTCAAATATTTGATGCACGCGACACGAGCTACAAAAATATAAGAGTTTCTTTTCTCTCACAACATTTAACAAGTATGTTTTTCTCTCAGGGCTTTTCCAGAATTAATGGTATGGGGGGGTTGGAAGGCATTTTTTTTTTTTACCCACCACCCATACAAACAAATTATTTTCATTCCCCACCACCCATGCTTTTGAATTATTGATTCACCCCACCACCCATGCTTTTGAATTATCGCTTCACCCCACCATCCACACAATTGAATTATTTTTGTTTGCCCCAACCCCCATAATTATTAATTTTCCCTTGCCACACCACCCATATGTATTAATTATTGTATTGCCCCCACCACCCATACAATTGAATTATTTCTTTGACCCCCAACCCCCATAATTATTTATTATCAAAATTATTTTAAATACATGTATATTGCCAATATATCGGTAAATGGAAAGTGCGAGGTAATTAGAAATTGCATCGGTCCCATTATTATTCGTTGATTGTATGCTTCGACCAACTCCAAATAATACACAATAGCGACCTATGACATCAAAAAAAATGCCTATTAAAAAAAATCCCATTACCCCACCCACTTGGTCTCGTACAGTACCATCTTCTATATAGACCAAGTGTACGAGACCAAGTGGGTGGGGTAATGGGATTTTTTTAATAGGCATATTTTTGGTGACAGGTCCGAGTCTTCCACCTGTGATAGCGACATGATCAGCGGATAGTCGACAGGTTACAGCAGGCCCGTATGTAGCGGGGGGGGGGGAAATTCGGGTTTATTTTGCTCATACATGTGTCAAAAGCATGCGTGTTGAAATTGCGCATGCGTGTGTGTAGACCGTACTTACAACAGTCATGCGAGATTGCGAATCAAAAACGCGCGATAGCGCGGCGAGGTTGCGAAATAGCGAGATTGATAGAATCTCGCGTTTTCGTCTTGTGTGCTGCCAAAACATGTTTTTATTAAGAAATAGAGCAAATGTGGACAAACTTCAGTATTTCTTAACAACTAAAACATAATTTGACAAAACATGATAATCGTCTTATGAGACGATTCTAATGTACTGTCAATACATGTTTATTGAAAAAAACATATATGATACGAGTTATTGGTTACTACATCGCATCGTCCAGACGCGAGACCAAATCGCGAGACGGCGCAAATCGCGAGGCGAAAACGTGATATTCTATTGTATTCAATATCGCGTGGATACATAAATAATACTCCCGTCCCCTGCGACATATCATTTTCGGTCTGGGTGCACACCTGATGGTGTCTACAATCATCTGTCGGTAATCCAGTTTCACGTGCAAAGTGTGACTGTAGAATTCGGCAAGGAACAAACATATCTAAACGACGCTATGTAGTCGCTCACGACATCGCTCACGTCAATAAATTGATATTTACGCATTAGCTCGACATAGGGCATTTTCACGTGTTTGATCTCTTGATAATGCAAGCTTGGCAGCAATTTTCCTATTTTGTCCAAATATGGTTTTGTAAAAATAAATACCAATGTATTCATGTTTTCTTTTCACATTTGTTGATTTCTTAATAAAATAGTTTTGGAAACACATGAAAATCGTCTCCTTAGACGATTCTAATGTTTTGTAAAAAAAACATATTGATGCGTTTTGTAACATTTGATTGATTTCTCAATAATAACACATGTTTTGACAGCACATGAGAATAGTCTCCTAAGACAACATCATTTACACGATCGATTACACACCGTGAAAATCTAGTTGGAACGTAAATGTCTGGGGAAACTGTTAGACCGTTCGACACATTCAGAAATATAATTCGTGTTTCTCGAGTCGGGTGGAGAGGAAATACGATCGATTACACACCGTGAAAATCTAGTTAGAACGTAAATGTCAATTGTCACGTACACCATTTCAGTTTACCGCCGTTACATCAGCGTTATTCTAAGTATGTATGGTCGCTCGTTAGGGGCATTTTTTCCTTCTTTTATAAGGGATGGGTTGTGGCCTAGGGGTAGAACATCTGACTTCCAATCTGGAGGTTGTCAGTTCAACCATGCCTTATGCATCAAAAATATACTTTCATAGTATATTCATAGTACATTTGTATTTCCATCTCACTGGTCTGTCGGATGAGACTATCTGTGTTCAGGTCTCTATATGACATTAGCTGTTGCTGGGACGTTAAACCCATTCACAATCACTTTTTTCCTTAAAGTTATTTTCCACCCCGTGAAGGAACGTGAATTTATTTCTGACTTAGTGTTTTTCATCTTGGAGCCATAGACAAGAAGAAACGGAATTTGTTTCTACACTGCGTCTGCGAAGAAACGAAAATTAGCATCCTTTAGATGAACACACCTTGGCGAAAAAAACACCATGACATTTACTACAATTACATTACGTTTCGAAACCTTGAAGGATTGCTAATTATTGTTCTTTCGCGACATAGAAATTAATTTTAAGGTTGTGAACTGGAAAAAACGAATAAATATGGGGTCAGAATAAATAAAAACAAAATTAAATTTACGTTCGTTCGCGGCGAGTAAACAAAATGAAATGTCGTGATGGAATGTACGGTCAACTCCATTCAATCACATGATGTACAAAGTAGTAACACAGTGATTCATTGCATATTGCCGAGTCATTTTGTTGATGCACAAAGTAGTAACACAGTGATTCGTCACATTTTGCTGAGTCATTGTGTCAATGTACAAAGTACAGGCCCATAGCCAGACCTGTTTGAAGGTGGGGGGGGGGGGGGGGGTGGGGGGGGGGGGGGGGGGGGGGGGGGGGGGGGGGGGGGGGGGGGGGGGGGGGGGGGGGAGGGGGGGGGGGGGGGGGGGGGGGGGGGGGGGGGCGTCCATTCGAAGGCCCAAGGCGCCTGAGGTATCTAGGGGGTCTAAAAAGTGGACCTCGAGGCTGGGCGGAGGGGTCGTCCTGAATTAGTAACACAGTGATTCACCACAATTCGCCACCTCGCGGCACGTCCATTTTTTGTACATGGCTGCTTTTACGATAGTGCACTTGCGCAAATAGAAAGATTCGCTACCCTGCCGTTTCTCGCCTAGAGGTTACGCACCTTTCCCTAAGGAGGTTTCGGTACCCACGAAAGTGTATGAGGTGCGAAATGTACAGATAGCGAACACGCAGGTAGCGAAAGCGAAACCACCGTAGTTCCGAAAAAAAGATACCGTCAAGTCGGCCCATGTCAACTCGGACACGGGACGATTTAAATCAAATACGACGAAAACATTTTCTTTTTTTTTATTTATTCTGACCCCATATTTATTTAATTTATTTCACCTGCTAAATAGCCACCTTGATTTATTTCACCCTAGGAAGATAGACCCACGATGCACACAATTCAATTTTAGAAAACCCCACCATGCACAAAATTCATTTTTTGGAAAACCCCACCAGGCACAAAATTTATTTGTTGGAATACCCCACCACCCATCCAAATTTAAATCGGGTGCCGTCCAACCCCCCCATACCAAAAATTCTGGAAAAGCCCTCAAAACATTTAACATGTTCTATAATTGAACTAGAAATGGACGCTTGTTGACAAGCGCATGTGTATCCCCCTCCCCAGATACACAAGTAGTTTGAAAAAAGGGTGTTCGAGTTATGCTCCGGAGACAAAATCAGTGACGGAAAAAACAAAGGGAGATAACTAAAAAATTAGTGATGCAAGAGTTGTCATTCTTGCGTGACACACCTTTAGGGTTGTGGTCTATGCATGTGTGAAGTTTCATGAAAATATTCCAAAGGGTGTGAGTTATGCTCCAGACACGAAATCAGTGCACGAAACAACAAAGGGAGATAACTAAGAAATTAACGACGCAAGAGTTGTCATTCTTACGTGCGACACACCTTTGGGTCGTCTTCTATGCATGTGTGAAGTTTAATAAACTAGAAAATGTGTTCATAGAACACGGATTGTCCCACATATCGCTTTGATAATAAATGATGGCCAAATTCCAAGTCAAAATTTTCTTTTACCTGAGAGTTAAAGTTTTTGAAGCACCAAGTATGTGACCTTGACCCTGGGCTTGGCGGGGCAGGATGAACGTGGATTTGGCACAGGGCGGTAGAGGACCATTAGAGCAATGCATATATGAAATATGAAGCTGATCCGTGAAAGAAAACAGAAATTATAAGATATTTACCTGAGCGTTAAAGTTTTTGAAGCACTAAGTATGTGATGTTAACCCTGGGCTTGGCGGGGGCAGGACGAACGTGGATTTGGCACAGGGCGGTAGAGGACCATTAGAGCAACGGATATATGAAATATGAAGTTGATCCGTGAATGGAAAGAAAAATTATAAGATATTTACCTGAGCGTTAAAGTTTTTGAAGCACCAAGTATGTGACCTTGACCCTGGGATTGGCGGGGCAGGACGAACGTGGATTTGGCACAGGGCGGTAGAGGACCATTAGAGCAATGCGTATATGACATAGGAAGATGATCCATGAAAGAAAACAGAAAGTATAATATATTTACCCGAGCGTTAAAGTTTTTGAAGCACCAAGTATGTAACCTTGACCCTGGGCTTGGCGGGGGCAGGACGAATGTGGATTTGGCACAGGGCGGTAGTGAACCATCAGAGCAATGTGTATATGAAATATGAAGCAGATCGGTCGAAGGATGAAGAAATTATGAGACATTTACCCGAGTGTTAAAGTTTTGTGACGGACGGACGGACGGGAGGACGGGATGCACGTTCCTACGAATGAATACTTGTTGGGTTTTTAATGTATAAAAATACCCAACAAGAGTACCCAACACTATCCTAACCCTACCCAATAAGATCCCCGTACGCTTACAACAAGTACCCATTTGTGCGTGCGGACGGACAGACGGACAGACAAGGGTAACACTAAATGCCCCCTCCACTATCGTGGTGGGGCATAAAAATATTCCAAAGGGTGTTCGAGTTATGCTCTGGATACAAAATCAGAGCACGAAACAACAAAGGGAGATAAGTAAACAAGAATTCCGCGGAATTAGATGCCTCGCCTTGTCCCGCCTTGACCTCGAGCCTGGGCCCGAAAGCAATTTTCACTGGCCCGAACATATTATACAATTATTGACTAGTGAGCCATAGAATATCAGATTATATTCTATGGCTCACTAGTCAATAATTGTTTTATTATATGATAATAGTCTGTATATAGCACTTACCTTATGCTACTAGACAAAAATTGAAAAAGAATTTGAAAAAAAAAAATGATTTTTTTTTTTTTTTAAATTAAAAATAATAATGCTTGCTGCTGGAGCCCAGAATTTGTTTTAATAGTCCTATATTTATCTACATATATCTGCACAGGTCCACATAATGCCACAATATTTAAAACACAGTTTACAGAAATAATAATGCTCGCTACTGGAGCCCAGAATTTTTGTTAATAGTTACGGAAATGTAATAATGTACCTGTATAAATTACCTGTAATAAGTTAGTGGTCAGTTAAAAAATTGAAAAAGAATGTAAAAAAAAAAAATGTAAAAAAAAAATTAAATTTAAAAAAAATAAAAGAATAATGCTCCCTACTGGAGCCCAGAATGTTTTTTAATAGTCCTATATTTATCTACATATCATATATATACAGGTCCACATATTGCCACAATATTTTCAACACAGTTTACGGAAATGTAATATAATCATTTACCTGTATAAATTACCTGTAAGTGGTCAGTGGTCAGTGGTCAGTGGTCAGTGGTCAGTGGTCAGTTGCACATGCTAGCACATGCACAGGTGAATAGTCTGTACATAGCAATTACGCCCTTATGCTACTAGACAAAAATTGAAAAATAATTTGAAAAAAAAAATGAAAAAAAAAAAAAAAAAAAAAAAGAAAAAAAAAAAAAAAAAAAAAAAGAAAAAAAAAAGTTTAAAAATAATAATGCTTGCTACTGGAGCCCAGATTTTTTTATAATAGTCCTATATTTATCTACATATATCTGCACAGGTCCACATAATGCCACAATATTTTCAACACAGTACCCAATGTAGTAATTTACCTGTATAAATTACCTGTGGTCAGCAGTGGTCAAGCACTGGACATTTGCACATGCAAGCCCATGCTAGCAAATGGTTCTCCCAGTCTCTATTGTGTTCTCTCTACAGGTAAGGTGTACAGAGCACACAAGAAAACGGGTCTTCATGCATTATTGTCCAGTTTGTAGAGTGCGCAAAACAAAAAAGGGAGATAACTAAAAAATTAGCTACACAAGAGTTGTCATTCTTGTGCGCGACACACCTCCGGGTCGTGGTCTATGCATGTGTGAAGTTTCATGAAAATATTCCAAAGGGTGGTCGAGTTATGCTCCGGACAGGAAATCAGTGCGCAAAAACAAAAAAGGGAAATAACTAAAAAATTAGCTAAGCAAGAGTTGTCATTCTTGTGCGCGACACACCTTTGGGTCGTGGTCTATGCATGTGTGAAGTTTCATAAAAATATTCCAAAGGGTGGTCGAGTTATGGTCAATCAGTGCGCGAAACAAAAAAGGGAGATAATCTAAAAAATTAGCTAAGTGCAAGAGTTGTCATTCTTGTGCGCGACACACATTACCTTCGGGTCGTGGTCTAGCATGTGTGAAGTTTCATGAAAATATTCCAAAGGGTGGTGGAGTTATGCTCCGGACACGAAATCAGTGCGAGAAACAAAAAAGGGAGATAACTAAAAAATTAGCTATGCAAGAGTTGTCATTCTTGTGCGAGACACACCTTCGGGTCGTGGTCTATGCATGTGTGAAGTTTCATGAAAATATTCCAAAGGGTGTTCGAGTTATGCTCCGGACAAGAAGTGTCTGCGGCGGACGCGGACGCGGCGCGCTGTCAAATCCATAGTATCCCCCGACGGAGTCCGGGGGATACAATAATTATACTATCAATACGAGTTACATGTTTCAAAAATGGCTACCATTTTAAAATGGCCGCCAAAATAGCTCCAACAATCATATGTTTTAGAATGTTTTCAAATATTTTACGATTGGTTGTCCGATTAGCGCAATCAGTAACGAGCACGCTTCTCACCAAGTGCTCTCGCGCTTGTTTGTAATCGTTGTAAAATAAATAAAGTTTAAATAGTTTACGCACGTGACATGGAACTATCGTCTCCTAATAGTTATGTTATTAGTGGATGGGATTTGGAATGATAAATCATAATTCAGTACTACTATGAATCGTTTAATTACTGTTGTAATGAAGAAAACGTAATATTACCTTACCCACTGATATCCCATATTACAATGTAGCTTATAACCATGATAACCGGAATTTGATTTTGTCTATTCTGGTGGAAGCTAGCAATATTCTGGACATTGTGTATACTTCCAAATGCATGGTTTGCCGTGTACCACATATTGCTAAACATACCGACACATTAGTAGCCGATAGCATAAGTATGGTCGTTGTGGAAATACTTGTTAGTCCGCAACTGTCCAGTACCCTATGTAGTATAGCAATATAAATGTAACTAGAAATGGATGCTTGTCGACAAGCGCATGTGTATCCCCCTCCCCAGATACACAAGTAGTTTGAAAAAAGGGTGTTCGAGTTATGCTCCGGAGACAAAATCAGTGACGGAAAAACAAAGGGAGATAACTAAAAAATTAGTGATGCAAGAGTTGTCATTTTTGCGTGACACACCTTTAGGGTCGTGGTCTATGCATGTGTGAAGTTTCATGAAAATATTCCAAAGGGTGTTCGAGTTATGCTCCGGACACGAAATCAGTGCACGAAACAACAAAGGGAGATAACTAAGAAATTAACGATGCAAGAGTTGTCATTCTTACGTGCGACACACCTTTGAGTCGTCTTCTATGCATGTGTGAAGTTTAATAAACTAGAAAATGTGTTCATAGAACACGGATGTCCCACATATCGCTTTGATAATAAATGAGGCCAAATTCCAAGTCAAAATTTTCTTTTACCTGAGCGTTAAAGTTTTTGAAGCACCAAGTATGTGACCTTGACCCTGGGCTTGGCGGGGGCAGGACGAATGTGGATTTGGCACAGGGCGGTAGAGGACCATTAGAGCAACGCGTATATGAAATATGAAGTTGATCCGTGAATAAAAAGTAAAATTATAAGATATTTACCTGAGCGCTAAAGTTTTTGAAGCACCAAATATGTGACCTTGACCCTGGGCTTGGCGGGGGCAGGACGAATGTGGATTTGGCACAGGGCAGTAGAGGACCATTAGAGCAGTGCGTATATGAAATATGAAGATGATCCATGAAAGAAAACAGAAATTATAAGATATTTACCTGAGCGTTAAAGTTTTTGAAGCACCAAGTATATAACCTTTACCCTGGGCTTGGCGGGGGCCGGACGAACGTGGATTTGGCACAGGGCGGTAGAGGACCATTAGAGCAACGCGTATATGCAATATGAAGTTGATCCGTGAATGGAAAGAAAAATTACAAGATATTTACCTGAGCGTTAAAGTTTTTGAAGCACCAAGTATGTGACCTTGACCCTGGGATTGGCGGGGCAGGACGAACGTGGATTTGGCACAGGGCGGTAGAGGACCATTAGAGCAATGCGTATATGAAATATGAAGATGATCCATGAAAGAAAACAGAAAGTATAAGATATTTACCCGAGCGTTAAAGTTTTTGAAGCACTAAGTATGTGACCTTGACCCTGGGCTTGGCGGCGGGGGCAGGACGAACGTGGATTTGGACAGGGCGGGTAGAGGACCATTAGACAATGCGTATGAAATATGAAGCTGATCCGTGAAAGAAACAGAATTATAAGTATTTACACCGAGCGTTAAAGTTTTTGAAGCACCAAGTATGTAACCTTGACCCTGGGCTTGGCGGGGGCAGGACGAACGTGGATTTGGCACAGGGTGGTAGAGGACCATTAGAGCAATGTGTATATGAAATATGAAGCTGATCCGTGAAAGAAAACAGAAATTATAAGATATTAACCCTGAGCGTTAAAGTTTTTGAAGCACCAAGTATGTGACCTTGACCCTGGGCTTGGCGGGGGCAGGACGAACGTGGATTTGGCACAGGGCGGTAGTGAACCATCAGAGCAATGTGTATATGAAATATGAAGCAGATCGGTCGAAGGATGAAGAAATTATGAGACATTTACCCGAGTGTTAAAGTTTTGTGACGGACGGACGGACGGACGGACGGACGGGATGCACGTTCCTACGAATGAATACTTGTTGGGTTTTTACTGTATAAAATACCCAACAAGAGTACCCAACACTATCCTAACCCTACCCAATAAGATCCCCGTACGCTTACAACAAGTACCCATTCGTGTGTGCGGACGGACGGACGGACGGAGGACGGACGGACGGACGGACAAGGGTAACACTAAATGCCCCCTCCACTATCATGGTGGGGCATAAAAATATTCCAAAGGGTGTTCGAGTTATGCTCTGGATACAAAATCAGAGCACGAAACAACAAAGGGAGATAAATAAACAAGAATTCAGCGGAATCAGATGCCTCGCCTTGTGCCGCCTTGACCTCGAGCCTGGGCCCGAAAGCAATTTTCACTGGCCCGAACATATTATACAATTATTGACTAGTGAGCCATAGAATATCAGATTATATTCTATGGCTCACTAGTCAATAATTGTTTTATTATATGATAATAGTCTGTATATAGCACTTACGACCTTATGCTATTAGACAAAAATTGAAAAAGAATTTGAAGAAAAAAAATGAAAAAAAAATAAAATGGAAAAAAAAAGTTTAAAAATTAAAAATAATAATGCTTGCTACTGGAGCCCAGAATTTTTTTTTAATAGTCCTATATTTATCTACGTATATCTGCACAGGTCCACATAATGCCACAATATTTTCAACACAGTTTACGGAAATGTAATATACAAAAAAAAAATTAATAATAATGCTCGCTACTGGAGCCCAGAATTTTTGTTAATAGTCCTATATTTATCTACATATATCTGCACAGGTCCACATACTGCCACAATATTGTCAACACAGTTTACGGAAATGTAATAATGTACCTGTATAAATTACCTGTAATAAGTTAGTGGTCAGTTAAAAAATTGAAAAAGAATGTAAAAAAATGGAAAAAAAAAATGAAAAAAAAAAATGGAAAAAAAAAGTTTAAAAATAATAATGCTTGCTACTGGAGCCCAGAATTTTTTTTTAATAGTCCTATATTTATCTACATATATCTGCACAGGTCCACATAATGCCACAATATTTTCAACATAGTTTACGGAAATGTAATATCCAATGTAGTAATTTACCTGTATAAATTACCTGTGGTCAAGACTGGACATCTGCACATGCTAGCACATGCAGCACATGGACAGGTGAATGGTTCTCCCAGTCTCTATTGTTCTCTCTACAGGTAAGGTGTACAGAGCACACGAGAAAAGGTGTACAGAGCAGACGAGAAAACGGGTCTTCATGCATTATTGTCCAGTTTGTAGAGTGCGCAAAACAAAAAAGGGAGATAACTCAAAAATAAGCTACGCAAGAGTTGTCATTCTTGTGCGCGACACACCTCCGGGTCGTGGTCTATGCATGTGTGAAGTTTCATGAAAATATTCCAAAGGGTGGTCGAGTTATGCTCCGGACAGGAAATCAGTGCGCGAAAACAAAAAAGGGAGATAACTCAAAAATTAGCTATGCAAGAGTTGTCATTCTTGTGCACGACACACCTTCAGTTCGTGGTCTAATTGAATATGTGAAGTTTCATAAAAATATCCCAAAGGGTAAAGGGTGGTCGAGTTATGGTCAATCAGTGCGCGAAACAAAAAAGGGAAAAAAAAGGGGAGATAAACTAAAAAATTAGCTATGCAAGAGTTGTCATTTATTGTGCGTGACACACCTTCGGGTTTGTTGTGGTCTTTTGCAGTGTGAAGTTTCATGAAAATATTCCAAAGGGTGGTGGAGTTATGCTCCGGACACGAAATCAGTTAGAGAAACAAAAAAGGGAGATAACTCAAAAATTAGCTACGCAAGAGTTGTCATTCTTGTGCGCGACACACCTTCGGGTCGTGGTCTATGCATGTGTGAAGTTTCATGAAAATATTCCAAAGGGTGTTCGAGTTATGCTCCGGACAAGAAGTGTCTGCGGCAGACGCGGATGGACGCGGAGCGGACGCGGAGCGGACGCGGCGCGCTGTCAAATCCATAGTATCCCCCGACGGAGTCCGGGGGATACAATAATGCTTGCTACTGGAGCCCAGAATTTTTTTATAATAGTCCTATATTTATCTACATATATCTGCACAGGTCCACATAATGCCACAATATTTTCAACACAGTTTACGGAAATGTAATATCCAATGTAGTAATTTACCTGTATAAACTAGAAATGGACGCTTGTCGACAAGCGCATATGTATCCCCCTCCCCAGATACACAAGTAGTTTGAAAAAAGGGTGTTCGAGTTATGCTCCGGAGACAAAATCAGTGAAGGAAAAACAAAGGGAGATAACTAAAAAATTAGTGATGCAAGAGTTGTCATTCTTGCGTGACACACCTTTAGGGTCTGGTCTATGCATGTGTGAAGTTTCATGAAAATATTCCAAAGGGTGGTGGAGTTATGCTCCGGACACGAAATCAGTTAGAGAAACAAAAAAGGGAGATAACACAAAAATTAGCTACGCAAGAGTTGTCATTCTTGTGCGCGACACACCTTCGGGTCGTGGTCTATGCATGTGTGAAGTTTCATGAAAATATTCCAAAGGGTGTTCGAGTTATGCTCCGGACAAGAAGTGTCTGCGGCAGACGAGGATGGACGCGGAGCGGACGCGGAGCGGACGCGGAGCGGACGCGGCGCGCTGTCAAATCCATAGTATCCCCCGACGGAGTCCGGGGGATACAATAATGCTTGCTACTGGAGCCCAGAATTTTTTTATAATAGTCCTATATTTATCTACATATATCTGCACAGGTCCACATAATGCCACAATATTTTCAACACAGTTTACGGAAATGTAATATCCAATGTAGTAATTTACCTGTATAAACTAGAAATGGACGCTTGTCGACAAGCGCATATGTATCCCCCTCCCCAGATACACAAGCAGTTTGAAAAAAGGGTGTTCGAGTTATGCTCCGGAGACAAAATCAGTGAAGGAAAAACAAAGGGAGATAACTAAAAAATTAGTGATGCAAGAGTTGTCATTCTTGCGTGACACACCTTTAGGGTCTGGTCTATGCATGTGTGAAGTTTCATGAAAATATTCCAAAGGGTGTTCGAGTTATGCTCCGGACACGAAATCAGTGCACGAAACAACAAAGGGAGATAACTAAGAAATTAACGACGCAAGAGTTGTCATTCTCACGTGCGACACACCTTTGGGTCGTCTTCTATGCATGTGTGAAGTTTAATAAACTAGAAAATGTGTTCATAGAACACGGATGTCCCACATATCGCTTTGATAATAAATGAGGCCAAATTCCAAGTCAAAATTTTCTTTTCTTTTACCTGAGCGTTAAAGTTTTTGAAGCACCAAGTATGTGACCTTGACCCTGGGCTTGGCGGGGGCAGGACGAACGTGGATTTGGCACAGGGCGGTAGAGGACCATTAGAGCAATGCATATATGAAATATGAAGCTGATCCGTGAAAGAAAACAGAAATTATAAGATATTTACCTGAGCGTTAAAGTTTTTGAAGCACTAAGTATGTGATCTTAACCCTGGGCTTGGCGGGGGCAGGACAAACGTGGATTTGGCACAGGGTGGTAGAGGACCATTAGAGCAATGTGTATATGAAATATGAAGGAGATCGGTCGAAGGATGAAGAAATTATGAGACATTTACCCGAGTGTTAAAGTTTTGTGACGGACGGACGGATGGGACGACGAGACGCACGTTCCTACGAATGAATACTTGTTGGGTTTTTAATCTATAAAAATACCCAACAAGAGTACCCAACACTATCCTAACCCTACCCAATAAGATCCCTGTACGCTTACAACAAGTACCCATTCATGTGTGCGGACGGACGGACGGACGGACAAGGGTAACACTAAATGCCCCCTCCACTATCGTGATGGGGCATAAAAGTGTTTGAGTTATGCTCTGGATACAAAATCAGAGCACGAAACAACAAAGGGAGATAAGTAAACAAGAATTCCGCGGAATCAAATGCCTCGCCTTGTCCCGCCTTGACCTCGAGCCTGGGCCCGAAAGCAATTTTCACTGGCCCGAACATATTATACAATTATTGACTAGTGAGACATAGAATATCAGATTATATTATATGGCTCACTAGTCAATAATTGTTTTATTATATGATAATAGTCTATATATAGCACTTACGACCTTATGCTACTAGACAACAAGAAACGAGGCAAAGCCACGAAGGCCAGGTTTTTTCCAAGCATAGACACTTGGATAACATAATTATACCCACTTTTTGTAGACTAGATGGCCGTGGCCTGCATGTCGCGCCTTGGGGCGAGGCATTGACACTAAAAAAATAGATATAGTAGATGGAAAAACTTTAACGAAAAAACTTTAACCGGACACGGACGGAAGGACGGACGTATGCCAAAATGCATAAAATGCGCTTTCCGCAAGCGGGTGCGACAATGATGATAAACACCCATGTAAAGTATCAAGGTAATGGGTGAAGCAGTTGCAGAGATATAGTACACTAAAAAACTTTAACAAACAAATTCAAAGTAATTTGACCTTGACATTGTGCACAGGGGCCGCACGGTTGGGGGTTAGAATGAAAATATGAATGATGATAAACACCCATGTGAAGTTTCAAGGTAATGGGCGAAGCAGTTGCAGAGATATAGTATAACGAAAAGTAACCAAAAAACTTTAAACCAGACGTACGTTAAAAAGTTAACGTTGAAAATGGCTAAGTCAATTACGTAGAAAAAAAATAATAGGTGAAGGTAAAAAAATGGTCCACATGTTGGATAGTTGTATGTGGTAGGCACCCCTTGGTTATGAAGCTGTGAAGGTTTTGGTGGTCCTAGGTGGTACAGTACCAAAGAAATGGACTTAAACACGAAAACTTAACATTGTAAACGCGAAAACTTAACATTGAAAATGACTAAGTCGACTGCGCGGAAAAAAATGGGTCAAGTTAAAAAAAAAGTAACATGTTGGATAGTGATATGTGGTGGGCACTCCTTGATTA